>PVLD010026723.1:0-21789 GCA_004027595.1 Dinomys branickii | reverse complement strand
CTTTGCTTGCTTTCCTTCTTTTCCCTCCCTCTCTCCTCTCCCCCTCTTCTCCTCTCCTGTCTTTTCTTTCCATTACAGGGGACTGAACTCAAGGACTTTGCACTAGGCTACATCCCCAGCTCTTTTAATTTTTACTTTTAAGATGGGGGCCTCACTAAGTCACCAAGTTGTCCAGGCTGGGCTTGAATTCGTGATCCTCCTGCCCTAGTCTCTCAGAATACTGGGGTTACATGCGTGAGTCCCCCTGCCTGGCTAATCTCATTTTCAATTTATGGTGTTTTCAGTGCTTAATGGGATGTAGCCGGATGGTATGCTGAGGGGCACTGGGTATTTCTGTATCATTGGTCTAGCCAGGGAGGAGGTTAGGATGTCACAGACTTGCCTGGAAGGGCTCTGTGGGCCAGCTGTGAGATTTCAAGGACCAGCCAGCCAGCCCACCTCCATTAACAGATTCATGTGTCCTGGAGGATGACCCATCACCCTGGCCTCAGGACAGAGACTTTTTCCCCCCATTTGACAAAGACAAAATTATAAATTTATTTATTTAATAAAGTTTTCAAGATTATTATGTATTTTGATAACTTGTTTAATGTTTTTCAAGCAAAATGAAACTAAGCATTGACCTGTATTTCCAATTATTATAACCTTTAAAACATCCTGTCTGTATGGTAACTGAGTAACAACAACAACATAAAAGACAGAAAATTTAAAAAGCTGAGATGAAAAGTTTTTTTTAAAAGTAACAAAACAGATGAGTCCTTTCCCTCCCTAACAAAGTCATATCAGAGCTGTCAATTCTGATGGATAGCTAGTTTGCCACTTTTTGTTGAATGTGTCTAGTAAAGTTCTTTGTGCTGAATAAGAGCAGTAAAGATGTATTTGAAATTGTGTCACGAGGTAAAAGTCCCTCTTCTTTTTTTTAACCTGTGGGCCTATCAGAACTCAGAGCTTATGCTAAAGAGGTATCAGAGAATTTGTTCATCTGAGGTTTCCAGGTGACCCCAGGTGACAATTAAGGAAAGGGCCAGGCAGGCCTCTTGGAAAACAAAATCCTGAAGACAGAAAGGACGCAGCAGAAAGACCTTCCTGAAAGAAGTCTTGATATACTTAAAACTGCCAACTGCAAATGCTAGCAGTGCTAGTCACCATGTTTACATGCCACAGCCACTGTGAAAAAAATTTAACTCAGTGGAATTCTCCCCAAAGAAATAACACGTACTGGATGACATGGTGACATAACTTTGGAAGAGTTTTAGGATACTACGTGCCAAATTCTTGGACCCTATGCCATTCTGCGAATGCGGTGCTGCTGACTGTGAAGACAGGAAAATGTCAGTGAGATCGTGGAATAAAAGTTTTTGTGTCACAAAGCAAAACACAGTATTTAGGGGTCATGTGTAATTACTGGATAAAAAAAAAAGAGAAAAATCCATCTCGGGGCTAGTAAGTCTTAAAAAATGGAGACCCAACCTTTCCATAAGACACCATCTTTGCCTTCCTCCCTTCCTTCCACGCTGGGGATTTGTTATAGTTTGTGTTTAGATGTCTCCCCAAGGCCTCATGCAGTCAGGGAGCGGGGCTTTTAGAGTTTATGATTGACCAGTAATCCAATGCTGGGATTACTGGTGTGAGTGCTACACCTGCCCTGGGGTGGGTAGTTTGCATATGTAAGGGAGAGAAACAGGCTGCTGGCCCGCCACTCCTCGTTTTGCTCTTGCTACTTCTGCCGTCTTCTGCTGCCATAAATGGTTGCCCTCTGCCATATGCCACCCTGCCTTGGAGCCAGCCGAGTATGGACTGAAACCTCCATAAACTGTGAGCTAAATAAACTTTTCCTTCCTTAATTTGGGATGTCAGGTATTTTGCCTCAGCAACGAGAGAAAAATAACCAGGACAGTCTTGCTATGCAGTTCAGGATGGCCTTGAGCTCACTTTATAGCCCAGGCTGGTCATGAACTTGCAACGATCCTCCTGTCTCAGCCTCCCAAGTGCTGGGATTACAGGTGTGAGCCACCACACCCAGCTACTCTTCCAGTTTTAACATGCCCTCCTCTAGATAAAATTTCTTTAAATGTACTCTGTTCCACCTTCCAATCTGAGCATGGCTCCCTCACAGGCGGTGTACACTTTTGTGTTTTGATTTTATTAACTGTTCCACTGGTTTTGTGAGCAGCCAGGACTCCAATACCTCAAAGCACACGTTGGAGACATGCCCAGCTTTAGTTTTCTTGCCGTGCCTCTTCCTTTGGTTCCACTAGCCCATTCTTTCACAGTCTGGTCCGGGCTAAGTCTGAATAGAGACCCGAAAAGACGAGATCTGCAGTTGAGATGACAAATCCTGGGTCTCGGGGTCAGGAGCAGCCCTGCTGCCAAGTGAGCTGCGGCGCCTGGGTAAATACCCTCGGTCGCCCACAAGCTGCTCCCTGACAAGTGACTTGGAGATGGGCTCCGTGCCTGCTTGGCACTGTGGGCAAAGCTGTGCTGCCCAGCTCAGCGCCACGCATCCTGTGGGCACCCCTTGGCATCGCCTGAAGGGCAACACTGAGCTCCTCCTCACTTGACGCTCTGTAAGAGCGCAGCAAAGGCCTCATTTCCCATCTGTCCTCAGCACCCAGCAACAGCACTCCATCATGGACAGCATCGCACAGACATCCCTGGGTCTAAAACCACAACGGCATTGTGAGACGTGAAAATGATCAAAGCTGGTCCAAGGAGTGGATAAGATTATCTTTCAAGAAATAAAACCCATGCAAACTGTTGGTTCTATACTGAAGTGGTTTTGTCAGTGCTGCCATCCCGCCGGGAAAGATTTCTCTGTCTAACGTGGCCTATGAAGCTCTCCACGGTCTGGTCTCTGCGGCTTCCTGTGCCGTTACCACGTGCACACTCTCAGGACTGAGATGCAGTGATAGCTATTCTGTCAAGGTTTTCCCAGCTCCCCCAGATGTGACTGCTGTCTGTGCCTCTGTGTCCCCGCAGCACACTGTCTATTTCACTAGGGCGGACCTTGCCACGTTAAGGACAGAAATCGCCTGATTATGTTTTTTTCACTCATGCATCTCCAGAGCTAGCAGAGGGTCTGACATAAATAGATTCTCAATAAAAGCAGCTTGAATGAATGAAAGAAAAATGATTCTGGAGAGAGTGCGCAAGTCAGTGGGTTTGGGGGACTCCAAAGCAGCCCAAGAGATGTTCATGTAGAACACACAATTCTTTCTCTCTGTTGTGTGTGGGGTGCCCAGGATTCCACAAACTGTTAGTGTTAGAAAGCCACCATCTACATACCTGTTGGAAAATTGACAACCAACAGGGGCGAGTGAGGTGTCCAGGTATAAGAAAAACAAATGCCTAATGTGATGACAGGTGGCCGTGGGCCTTTGGCTCCCCTGGTGGGGCACACCACCCTGGAGGGTCTTGGCAGGGGGCCTAACACTGAATGCCAGCTCCCCTCTGGCATGTGGGGATGCCTAAATACTGTCTTATATGATCTTTCGATTTTTCAGATGAAGCCTCAGAGCCTGTTTATGTCAAATCTCCTCATTTTAAAATGCTGGTAACTGATTAGGCATGGCAGCACATGCCTGTAATCCCAGAACTTGGGAGGCCGAGGCAGGAGGATTGCTGCAAGTTTGAGGTCAGCTGACACCACATAGTGAGTTCAAGGCCAGCCTGGGCTACACAGCGAGACCTTGTCTCAAAAATAAAATGCTGATAACTAATTTGAAGTTTTAATAATAACAATGCCAGTGGAGGCCTGTGACATTCTTATTCTGGATCCTCAATATCTGGGATGGCTCCATTTTAAAGAGACAGACCCCATGAGATCACTGCCAGAGAAGTTTTACCAGCCCAGGGACAGGGTAAGAGAAAAGGTTAACCAGATGCAGAAGGGCTCTTCCTCTCCTAGCCCACATTTTTTTTTTAAGTTGTATTTTGAAGTAATTATAGCTTTCCTTAAAAAAAATATTACACACAAATGTTCTGCATACCCCTCACCCAGTTTCCTCCCATGGTTACCTTCCAGAGGTATCGAAATAGCAAAGCCAAAAAACTAGGCACAGCACACACGGAACCCTTGTCCACTTAGCCCAGGGTTCCTGGAACCTCCAGGACAACTGAGATGCACAGCGCTTTTGTCAACACAAAGATCTGTCTGTGCTCCCTGCAGGTGACACCTGCCTGTCTTCCTCCAACTGTCCCCAACCCTTGGCAGCCACTAGCAATTTGCCATCTGTAAAATGCTGCCATTTTTGAGAATTGCTGGACAAATAGAATCATACGGTATGCATCATTTTTAAAAACAGATGCATTAAGATATAGCTTATATACACATAGAATGTGCATCCTTTTGGGGATGGGCTTTTTGTCAACAAAAACAATGCCCGAGACCCATCCGAATTGTTGAGTTTATCAGTAGTTTCTCCCTCTCTAACGCTGAGTACTGTAGTATTCCACACTGTTCTCTTCCACACTATGGACGTTTAACCACCCACTCAGGTAGGCACATTTGGTTGCTTTCAATTTCAGATATTAAAAATAAAACTGCTGTGAATGTTTGTGTGTAGGTTTTCGTGCAGAAATACATATCCATTGCTTTGGAATAAATGCTAAGAAATATGATTGCCGAGTTTTAGGATAAGTGTTACGTGTTCTTTTTAAGGAAACTATCCAATGACTTAATCAGCTTTTCATTCACATATTTTTCTGTCATTTGGTGCATAGACATTTAGAAGTGCTGTGTCTTCCTAGGGTATTGAGCTGTTAATCACTGCGTAATGTCCTACCTTGTCCTTGGTATTTTCTTTGCTCTGAAGTTGACTTTATCTGGTGACCACTCCTTTCTTTTTAAAATTCCAATCCTTCCTTTTAAAAATATCTAAATAACTGATGAATAGAAACAGTGCATATTTATGGAGTACTTTTTTACATTTCAGATATGACTGAGATCTCAAAATGACAACATTTTCAATACATATTTCCACTGTGTATTGTTCAAATTAGGGTAAACAGATCTATTTCCTCAGTAGTTATCATTTATTTATGGTCAAAACCTTCAATATGTTTTCTTCTAGCTTTGTAAAAACTGTAACACATTATTGTCACCTATGGTCATGTGACAGTACAGTAACACACCAGAACTTCTATCCCATAACTACATCTCGGTACCTGTTGGTGGCCCTTTTTCTGTCCCTCCCTTCCACTCCCCCCAGACTCTCGTAATCATCAGCACATTCTCAATTTCTATGAGATTATTTTTTTACATTTCAGATATGACTGAGATCATTTACTACTTGTTTTTCTATACCTGGCTTATTTAAGTAATTTAGCATAATGACCTCTAGTCCATCCATGTTTTCCTTTGATCAAACTTCTATCTTTGATTAATGTTTATCTTTTTTATCTATTTACTTTGAAACTACCTGTGTTATTATATTTGAATTATATAGACAACATCGAGTTGGTTTATAATTTTTAATTCTCTCAACATGTTTTAGTTAATGAATGTAGGCCTTTTATATTTAATGTTATTATTGCTATGTTCAGAGCTTAAATCTGACACTAGCTTTTATTTTCTGCTTGGACCTTCAGTTTTCTTTTTCTGCCATCCTGTTCCTTAGAACATGTTTCAGAGTTCTATTTTAATTTACTTACAGTATCTTTGAATTCATTTCTTTGTACAGATTTTTAAATGTGTTTTCTAAATGTTACACTGTATATAATATAGTGGAATAGTCATTTACCAGTTTGAGTGAAATGTATACAACTTACAGTCTTAATTGTCTCAAATATTTCTTCTCCATACACTGAGAATAACATCAAGCAATGTTTCAACTATT
This sequence comes from Dinomys branickii, assembly GCA_004027595.1. NCBI lineage: Eukaryota > Metazoa > Chordata > Mammalia > Rodentia > Dinomyidae > Dinomys > Dinomys branickii. The sequence continues at coordinate 15,952 of PVLD010026723.1, read as the reverse complement.
GCTCAAACACAATTTAGAAAGCCCAAGAGAAAAGGAAAATTTATTATAATGACCCATATTTTTACTTTTCTGTTCTTCTTTCCATACTGATGGTTCCAGGTTCTTTACTATTTCAAGAATTCACTTTAGACATTCCTTTAGGGCAGATCTGGTGATAAAGTCTCTTCATTTCCTTTCATCTCAAGTCTATACGAACACTTCCCTCCCAAAGGATTTCACTGGGTGTAGATTGTTGGGTTGACAGTTCTTTTCTTACTTGAAAAAGGAGGTGCTACTTCCTTTTGGCCTCTGTGGCTTCTGAATCCAGGACTTTAAAAATAATTTTTTGGCTTTCAAAGTTTCACTGTGATGTGTCTTGGCATGGATTTCTCTGGATTGTTCCTCTTTGGTGTTTACTTAGCATCTTGAATCCCTAGGTTTGTGACTTTTTTAAGATTTGCTAAGTTTTTAGTGGCTGTTACTGTGAACACTTTCTGAATAACTTTTCCAGCACTTCACCTTCTCTGATACTTTGACAGCGCACATGCGGGATCTTTCAGTACAGCCCAGGGCCCTGGGGCTCTGCCCCTCCCTCCCTTTTTTCCTGGTTGCATCTTCAACTTCACTGATGGTTTCCTCTCATGTCTTTTTTACTGTTGAGTTCATCCATGGAGGTTTTACATTTTGGAGGTATTGGGATTTTTAGTATGGAAATTTCCATTTGGTTCTTCCTCATGTCTTCTACTATTTTGCTGAGACAAATCATCCATTTGTTTTATGCATGTTCTTAACTGATGGCTGCTATAAACTCCTTGCTAGCTAAATCCTAACATCTGTGTCATTTTAATATTGGCATCTGTTGGCTGTCCTTTCTAATTCCTGGTGAGATTCTCCAAGTTCCTAGTATGAAGAGTGATTTTTCTATTGTATTCAGAACATTTTATTTCTGTATTGTAAGATTTTTGATTAAAAAAAAAAGCATTGCCTGTTGTAGCAGAGCTCCACCAACAACACACCAGGAGAGGTGTGTTGGGGAGGGTGAGGGGAGGGAACGGTGTCTCTTTACACTGATAGGGCAAGAGAGACTCTATTCTCTTTTTTAACCCCATATTAAGAGAAGTTGCTTAGGTTCACTTAAGCTGTAGGTGGCCCCGCTGTTCCCTTGCTCCCCTTGGTTAGTTATCAACCCACTTAAAGGAAAGCAGAGTCATAAAATGGGAACAGAACAAACAGGACAAGATAGGAAGTAGGCTAAAAGTTAACTCACAATGGTTATCTGGACTCTGAAGGTCCAACCATTTCTGGGAGGAGTAAACTTTGACAATTGTGTGACATTCTTTTAAGATTCCAAAAAATGAGGTAATTGCTACTATAGAAACCTAAAAATGTACTTAAACCGAAGGTGAGACCTAGATTGGTGTGGACATCTTCTCTGGGTCCTGGGTAGAGACTGTCCGTCAGCCAGCTTAATAAACTTTTGTTTGTTCCTGCCTTTTTGGTTTTCTTGTGAGTGTCTTTCTCACTGAACTTGCTTGCTGTTATCAACACCTGTGCAAGGTGGGGGTCTTGGCTCCCTTCTTGGCTTTTATGAATGGGACTGGCCTGGGGCCACAGTATTTTTCTATGGTTCTTGTCTGGAACAGAGTACTTAATATCTGAAAACTATCTTCTTTCTGAGCATGCTGGATTTTCTGGGGTTCCTTTTTGTCTGTGTCTGTCGCCAGGTTGTCAGCTTCTCCAGCAACTACTTTGTTCTTTATGGGGCAAAAAAATAAATAAATAAAAAATAAAGCCTATGAATCCACTGCCTGTCCGTCTTCAGACCTGAAGTCCCCAGCTGATCTAAGGTCATAGAAAGCAGAGCAGAGAGGGTCAGTGACTGGCTCAAAGTTGCACAGAAAGTTAGAGGGGGAGGCAGAGCCTGATATCGCAGGCTCCCTTCATGAGCAAAACTTTCTTAGCAAACAGGGTAAACAACAAGCTTTTCTGGCTGCAATCAGCCACATTTAGGTAATTTTGCCATGTAAAAACAGGGCGGTGTGTAGGCTTTAGAATCAGATAAACTTGGGTGGACATTTTATTTCTTGGCTGGCTGTGTGACCTCAAGGAAGTCACACTTCACCTCTCTGAGCCTCAGCGGCACTGAAGTGGGTAATAACAGTGCCCACCTCACAGGGCTGCTAGGCAGACTAATGTGATGACACTGTTAATGTTCTCACCACAGTTAACTAGCATATAAACATGATGAATATTATTCTTTATTTTTAATGACTACAATTATTCCAACATGGTAGCTTAATCAAGTAGCCATGCTTCTAGTTTACCTGCAGTTTTAAAAAGATCTATTTATTATTTATTTCTTTATTCTTTATCTGTCTGTCTGTCTGTCCGTCCATCTTCCTGGTGCTGGGGAGTAAATGCTACAAATCCCTGCTATACATGCATTCTGCTGCTGAGCTACAGACCCAGTCCAAGTTTATGTGCATCTTAACCCACAATGCACAGCTGGTCATCTCCCAGAACTATCAAGTGTCTGCTAAGGAAGGAGCCAGAGGAGTGGTTAGGTCAGTGCAAGGTCACCCTGAGCCTGAGCACCCCCCTTCTCCAAAACCTCCTCTTGCCTTCCCTTAAACTTGGCTGCTTTCATGAAGACTGCCTGGCTGCTCTGATCTTGAACCAGGTGACAGGAAGCTGGCAAGGCCCAGAGCGACAGCAGCACCGGAATCTCTCCCAATCTGGATCTTGGGTTCGGGCAACCTCCTCCTAACCCAAGCTCTGGCTGAACAAACCGACTCCACCTCTGTCCTGTGTTTAAAGCAAGTAAAGTGAGCTGCTGAGTACCAGTACATGCAGTGTTTACGCTGTATCTCACTCAGGAGTAGGAGATGTAAGGTGATGAGCAAAAGGGACTTTTAGGGAAACCAAATCACGGCATCTGGAACCTCAACTTGTGGCTGCATCAGCTCCTGCTGTGATCTTGTTAGCTGGCTTACATCAAGCTGGAGTTGCTCCTTGGCTGAGGACTGTGAGGGCCAACATGTGAAATATCATTCAGGTGTTTCTGCAGGTAGTGCTGTGTGTAAAGCCCACGCAGAGGCTCTGTTAACAGAGCAGTGCTGATGCACCATGTCTGGTGATGGAGAACAGAAGCCACAACTAAAATAAGCAAAAACCTGTAAGGACATCTCACATCAGAGGACCCAAGGAGGGCGTTTCCAGGATTGGTCAATTCAGTGGCGCAGCGGCCTTCCCAGGACCCAGGCTCCTTCCGTCTTTTCCCTCTCACGTGAGTCTGGTGGTCCCCATGGCTGCTGCTGTCAGTGCACAGTTGACAGCAACCAGAGGGAGAGGTACATAGTGTGGTTTCCCATGTTAAGCAGATCCCCCTCAGGTTTCACTGGCCTGAATTATGCCACATATATGTTTTTTACTGACCTACTCTACACAAGGCTGACACGAAAACTGACACCAGAGGGTCACCTCTTAGGGCTACCAAGTCTCCAGCTAAGCCCTGAAGAGCTCTCTCAGGGTAGAGTTGGTGGGATGGGGGTCCTTGGCAAGGGATGAGGCAGTCATGTGCCTCTTCCTCCCACAGACAGCTGCTCCACTGACAAGGGCACAACAAAATGTGCTAAAAGAGCCACGTATGGGCTCCATGGTTGCCATGGTTTCAGCATGGTTTGAGTGCGTCTCATAACAACTCCTGTGCTCAAGGATGGGTGCCTACCACGGCCATGAGGAGAGCTGGAAGATTGTTAAGAGATGGGGTCCAGCAGAAGGTGAGTGTGCCAGGGCATGCTGCCTTGGAAAGGATCAATGTCGCCCTTGGATTAGTTCTCATGAGAGTGGGTTGTTACAGAAGAGCGAGCCTGGGCCCCTCTCCTGCGTCTGATTCATACGTGTCCTTCTCCGCTTGTCCACCATGTTGTGATGCATCCAGGAGGCTCTTACCAGACACTGCTGCCATGTCTGAACTTTCTAGTCACCAGAATCGTGAGCCATATAAACCATTGTTTAAAAACTGTAGTCACTCTTGTTATAGCAGTAGGAAACAGACCATGATAACAATTATTGATAGGATATGCCCTAAGATTCCACAAGAGGGCCAGGTAGCCAGGATCTGCACAGTTTTAGTTCTAGACCCTACATAACTTCACTGAGGGTCAAAACCTTCTCCTCTGAGCTAGGATTCCTCTCACTTTTAATAGCCTTCAACAATATGGAGTTACTGTAGTCACTTTCCTCATGACCGGGATGAAACATTCGATGCAATCTAAAGGAGGAGAGGTTTCTTTGGGCTCAGACTTCTTGTCCACAGTGCGCTGGCTCCTAGGCAGGAAGGGCAGGGTGGAAGGGTCTGGCGGAGGGGAGCTGCTCACACCATGGTGGTCAGGAAGCAGAGAAAGAAGGGAGGAGCTGGAGCAGAGATGTAACCCTCCAGGCCACATCCCCATGACTGCCTCTTCAGACCAGAATTTCCGCCCCAACAGCACACTCAGCCTCAGAAATCACCCGAGATGCACCCGTCAACGAGCACAGCACCCCTGGGGGCCAACGAGTCACACCAGCCCCACTTCTGAACATACAGGTTTTGGGTAGGGGGATGACATTCTGTACCTATCGGTACCTAAACTGTAACGGTGGAATTTTAAACATACTAGCAAAATTGAATGTTCCTTATTTTAGTTATTGATCCTGAAAAAAATGACAAGTCCCAGAACTTCTTAATAGAAGTTATGCTATTTTGTATTTAAAAGTTCTTTTCCATTTCCCCATTCAGGCTGGCATGCAGTAGGGAGGCCAGGACCCAAGAACACTGGAACAGACCTTGGGGCTTCACTCCCGGTGGTGACCCTGGGCTGATGCTCAGGATGGCTACCTTGTGTTGTCTTCCTTAATTTGCAGATAGGAATACTGGGTAATAGTCGTGTATATGCCAGCAAATTCTTGGCTTTCTTACTTCCGGGAGGGCAGGTGATTAGAGATACTGTATTCCCACCACTTCTAAAAATAGTGAGCTCTCTTTAACTATGGGCTCTGCAATGACAGAATCAGTCAACCACAGACCTAAATATTCAGAAAAAACCCTGCATTTGTATTGAACGTGCATAGAATATTTTTTCTTGCCGTTCCCTAAACAATAGAGTATAACAACTATGTACACAGCATTTACATAACATTAAGTATGACAAGTCATTGAGAGAGGATTCATAAATTATTCAGGCATGTAAACAGGTTCTGTTCAAATACTATGCCATTGCTAGAAGAGACCTGAGAACTGGGGGATGTTGGGCTCTGTAGGTGAGGGTGGGGTCTCGGAGCAGGGGCTGGTAGGTGCTGGCAGATGAGTCTGCTGAGCCCTGAGATGCCGGGCTCAGCTGTGTGACAGGTGATGCTTCCTATCTTGCTGGGTGAGGTGATTTAAAGGCATATGCCCGCAGCCAGCCTCACCCTGGCACTTTGGATAGCAGTTTTCGGTCACCGCGAGTCTTTCTGTCATCCAGAGTTTCTGGCGCTCCCTGTCTTCACTGTGGGCTGCACGGCCCAGCTCTACCCTGCATGTGGTATGGGCACCAAGCATGGGGTAACCCACATCATCTCCGTGGGAGAGTGTGGAAAGTGTTGGAGAAGACAGGTCATGGGTGGCTCGGTTCTGTGATCTAATTCTTATTCCTAATGAGAGGTCAGGGGAGAAAGGAGGGCTCAGGTTTTCCTGAAGGAGTCTGAGAAGGTGTGGGATCTGAGCAGGACCCTGAACACCAAGTAGGGTGATCCCTAGATTCTTCTAGAGAAGGGAGCAAGTTCCAGGAGAAGGGAGCAAATAAGCGGTGACCAGGAGGCAGGGCGCATAGAGAATAGAAACACGCCCGCACCAGGCTGCAGAACCACTTTCCCTTCCATTTTACAGGGTCCATTACCAACTAGCCCTATTTGGATGTATGGGTAACAGTGAACACAAGTGAACACAACAACAGCAGCAACAGATTGGGATTAACTGGTTCTTAAAGCAAATACGCATCCCTCCAAACCCACAGGCATTTGTTCGAGGCCCTGGTTCGTACCAGAAGTCAAAGTTCCTTACATAAAAGGCCATGCTATTTGCATACAACCTGTGCACATCCTCCTGGATACTTTAAACTATCTCTAGAGGACTTCTGGTACCCAATACAATGCAAATGCTCTGTAAATAGTTGTTGCATGGTATTGTTTAGGGAAGCATGACAAGAAAAAAAGTCAGTGCATGCTCAAAACACATGCAGTTTTATTTTTCTGAACATTTTTGGTTGAATCTGTTGGATGTGCAGACCAGAGGCTGACTTTGCATGTCATTCCCCAGTGGGAACTGAGACTACAAAAGGACCAGGGATCTCCTGCCACACTTGGGACAGTCACTGCTGGAGGGGAGGGAAAACCAACACGTGCAGGTAGGTTCTGCTGTCACCTGGGGCTCCTTCTGCACCTCCTCCGCAGAGGAAGCTCAGCTTCTGGGGGTGCTGGGGGTGCTTGAGATTGAAACGACACCCACACCCAGCAGCTGAGAATGGGCCCAGCCTGTGTGCGTGAGGGGGAAATCACAATGAGAGCATTTCAGTCGGGGGAGCACTGTTAAAGCCAGCCTTTGCTTCTCTAAAGCTGCTGCAAAGGGAAAGGAGGTTTCACGGCAGGCTGGGCAGAGGAGAAAAGAAAGTGGGTGGTCAGAAAAAGAGGGGGAAGGACATAAACTAGAATGTGGTCAGTATAACTTTCTCTGCTTTATTATTTCTGAGTATGGTGCCAGTAAGTTCTGCAAGTCCCAGCTCGATTACCATGGACAATGGGAACAGCCCACTCCCAGAACGGAGCTGCCCACGAACAGAAAAAGTATCACCACATCGCAGCACAGAGCCATAAAACTCTCAGTGCGGTCTGGTCTGATTGGATGGACGTCTCTATGGCCCCTGCGGGGACAAGCCAGGCCTTTGGGGCTGTAGCCTGCCCACTCACTGAATACACACCATGGGGACAGGGGAAAGGCACAGTCAGGCTGGACAGAGCAGAGGACTTAAGTGTGGAGGCGTCTTCGGGACAGGGCACTCTTGCGGAAGCTGTGGTTTGCCACTGATCAGAATTGCTCTCCTCAAACAAAGGACGTCTCACTTTTTTCCGAGAAGGAAAGAAGACTTAGAGACTTCCCAAGAGACTGTTGGTGGCTGGGCTGGGAAACAGCAGGAAGATACCTGGAAGTCAGCAGAGCCGGCAGTGTATGCCTTGGGTAATGACAAGGAGCAAAGTGCTTCTGAGACCTCAGAGTGTTGTGAGAGACGGGCTTTAAACACTCCATGCGGACCTAAAACCTCAGAAGGAAGGCCTTTCCTGATGCTAAGCAGGCACAGTGACCAGCTTTCCCATCCCTGGAGCCAGGACCTGTCATGTCATCTGCAGGGACCAGAGCAAAATGCAAATGCGAGCCCCTTGTTCCAATGTTCCAACGGAAATACCACTCCAGGCTCTGAAATATAAAGCTTCTGCTCTCTTTGGTCTTGCAATTGGCCAGTGGCGTCCTCATTTGCTATTTCATGCTGTGCTCTCTGGGCACTGGGATATCAGGGGTGTGTGTAGACTCCTGCAGGCAGCTGGTTCTCACCCTGCAACCAGCGGCTGGGCTTCCCCCATGAGATGGCCTGGTTGGGGCTAGTGAGTTAAGCCAGGCACCTGTGTCTCCTGAGCCCAACCAATGTAACGGAAAGGCAAACCCTAAAGTACTGAACCTTTGCAGTGGGACGTTCTGGGGTCCTTGGTGAGGGCACAGAGAGACTCCCTCCCTCCCAGCTGCCTACTGGATATGCTGCTGTGTGGCCAGCTTGGGAGAAACTGCCAGTGCCATGCCCTGGGCAGATGCCCACCCCCACATGGCACGAATCCATGCCCTGCTGGACAGGCAGATGGTAGCCGGAAAGGGAAGGCAAGACCTGGGGCCAAGGAGCTGGCAGCTGAGAGGGTCCCCATGTGAGCAGATGTTCCCTACCCAGACACATCCTCCATGGTCTTCACAGACCTCACTTATGAAACACAAATTCAAAGACAAAATTACCAAGAATTGCAAGATGGTGACCACAGAACATTCAGTCAGTCTGGAGGCCATCTAAGCACTGGCCCTGCTGGATGACCCAGCTGGCTGGTCCTGCCTGCAGCTACCTTTGTCTTCTAGAAGAAAATGCCCCTTGCATAGGCAATCACTCCAGCTGTGGGGACTGCAGCCCTCCAGGGGCCTATGTCTTGCCTCTAACCCTCCCGTTCCCTGTCTGAATAGCCCTCCTTGCTCACTCATGAAAAGGTACAGGAACATTTCTCAGCCTATCTCCAGGTTACCAAGGAGGTGACAGTTTTGGGAACTCTGTGGAGACAGGATTTTAAACAAGTCAAAGTCTCATGTAATTAAAACAATTTTGAATGAAAATTACCACCTCAGTAATTGCTTTTATAATATTTACTACCACTTCCATTGTGTAACTTACCCCATTAATTACTGCTGAAATAAAGCTAGTCAATGAATAATTAATATGAAGTGATAACCAAGGGAGTTAACAGTGTTTAAAAAAGAGAGTTTGAAAGGAAGTGTCACCCACACGCAGCCTGGCTAATGAAAACCTTGGAACTCGAGGGCCACATGCCAGGGGGTGTGAACCTGGCCCATCACCTGCTGTCAAACGAGGTCAACAAAGAACTCTCTTTAGTTTCACCACAGGCATAGAAGCAGACTTGGAATTCTCAGTGGTTTCTACTTAATCAAAACAGACAGTCTTCTGCACAAATAACTGCAAAAACACAAATTAGAAATAGCACCCATAGGTCAAACTGCAGGTCAGGGGCTCACATTTCAGACAGTGGGGGTCTCATGGTTCCCATAGGGCGCATGGGTGGGAGGGGAGAAAGCTCAGCAGATGGCTCCATGCCCAGCACTTGCGGCAAGTACAGCACCCTCAGCACATGCACAGGGACACACACTTGCGTGGGAAGTAGAGTAAACAAGCGCTGCTTCTGTTGAAAGCCCAGAGCTTATTCTGGTGCTTTTGTGTATTTGTGCTTAGGACTGAACTGGGGCCCTCACACGTACCAAGCACATGCTCTACAGCTGAGCTACACCTCCAACCTCTATTTTATTGTTTGGAAAGAGAAAATTAGTTTTCAAGGAAGATCTCTGGAAGAGTGAGACAGGATTCTGATCTAAGTTGCCTCCGTAGTTTGTGCACAGATGCTCCTTCAAGATCTTGACATTTACAATTTCCAACAAAGACCAAACATTCTTACAGAATGCTTTCTTCTTAGTGGTCTTTGAACGAAAATAGAGTTGCTGCCTAACATACAGGGCACCCAGAGAGATGGGAATTTCAGGTGATGAATAATCGGCAGTGTTGGGGGCATGCTTATACCATGGAATTATTCACTGTTCCGGACTTTCATTTGCTCAACCTGGCAATCTCAGGCTTGCGACCTCCTTACTCATCTGATGGAAGAGCCTGTGGTGCTGAGCACACACAGCACTGAGCAGAGGGGTAATGTGGATGAATGGCTTACGGAGGACAAATGCCACCCACAAGCATCATCACCATTAAATAATAAGCAGAATATTTCCCGCTTGAATATTTGCAAAATGTCTTCTGAGTTGCACGACAGGGGGCTACATGCATTCACAGGTGAGACGATTAATGATAATTAATCACATTTTGGGAAGTTTGGGAACTGGGGAATTCCTATCAAGTTGCCCAAGGTGTATTTTCAAAGAAATGCAACTCAACAGACATTGTGACGATCAAGCGGCCGAGATAAAGGTAAAGGGGTGGTGCAACGTCCTCCGAGTTTATTCCAAAGTCACTAACTTCAGGGTGAAAATATTTCCCCCTAGAACTTTTGTGTGACTTGTAAGGGATGAAAAGCATGCTTTCTGTAACCGCTTTTCCAGTGAAATAAAGCATGTTTACATCCCAGTGACTGAAACACCCTCCAGCTAATTTTGAATTCTAGAGTGGCCATACAAAGAGGCTAGAATCTCTATAAAAAGAAATGGGTCAGCTGGGGATGCAGCTCAGTGGCACAGCACCTGCCTGGAAAACACAAGGTCTTGAGTTCAATTCCCAGTGCTAAAAAAAAAAAAAAAAAAGGGCCAATTGCGTTCTAGCACTAGGGTGGAGAACACAGTTACTGAGGAACTTCAGTGCATGGGAATCTGCGGAATCCTATCACCCAAAGTTGCATTCTGTTGCATTTGGTAAAAAGAATCCCAGTGGTAGAAGATGTTATTATATTTAATAGAACATACTTGGTAATAATGTTGGAGTTCAACAGGGATAAGCTTGTCCTCATGGTATTTTACTGAGAGAAAATTGCAGGTCTAGAGTTTCTTTCCCAAGCTGGTGTTATCGCCCTTAGTTTTATTCATATACTACATCAAAGGTGGAGAATTCTTTGGAAGGTAATTTTTCCATTTTAAACCATATTGTTCATTTTATTTTCCTGCCAGTGGGGATTGAATATAGGGCCTCATGCATGCTAGGCAAGTGCTGTGCCACTGAGCTACATCTCCAGCCCTTAGACCCTGCTAGTGACCTCGGTATTTCCCTGGAGAGAGCTTGCCAGTCTGCTCAAGCTGCTACACAAGATGCTGCATGCTGCACAGTTTCAACAGCAGATAGTCCATTTCCCATGGTTCTGAAGGCTAGGACATCCAAGATCTTGGTGGCAGCCCATTTGGTCCTTGTGAGAACCATTCTCCTGGCACAAAGATGGCCACTGGCCAACGCCAAGTGCTTATGTGTTCTCTTCTTTATGTACGCTCAGAGAGCACTCTGGTCTCTCTTCCTCTTCTTTTAAGGACGCTGTCTTAGTTACTCTTCTCACTGATGAAACAAAGTACCTGACACTCAGGATTAAAGGAGGAAAGGTTTATTTGGCTCACTGTTTTGGTCCAAATACAGTCCACAGTTGGCGGGCTCCAAGGCAGGGTGGCATGGCAGAAAGGCATCACAAAGGAGAACAGTTCATGGCGGACAGAAGGCGGCAAACCAACAAGGGGTGACCACAGCTCTTCCTACCCCTTATATCTTACCCAGGCTACTTAGTGTGGGCAGCATTGACACTCTTAATCCTAGGGTCCTTGATCCTAGGACTGCACCATGAATCACAGTGTCACACACTCTAGGTTCAGCCACCTCTGAAAAAGCCCTGCCCATGACTGCCTGAAGCTTTGGGGGGGGGGGACATCCAGACACAAGCCTTAACAGATGCTAATCTCATTATGGGGTCTTCTCTTTTATGCATGTATCTAAATCCAATGACTGCCCGAAGGCCCCACCACTGTGGACCAGGGCTTCAGTGCAAGAATTTGGGGGAAGAAGGGCACTCGAACACTCTGCTCCTGACAGATGCAGGTGAGGCTGACTATGAGTGCAAGTTTCCCTGCTAACTCCCTTGGAGGCTGCTCATGGGCACAAGTGGCCCGACAGCTCTGAAATGAGACCATCTGAGAGAGGGGAGCCTGGGAAGACCCTCGTTTCTTTCACAGGCTCTGGCTCTGTCAGGGTTCCAGTGTTGGGTGGACAATCATTATCAGTGCGCTCCTGGCCCAAGGTGAAGGTCACGCCGGATGTCTGACAGGGAAACATGGTGTGGTTAGCTACTAATTAAAGCAACAACTGTGTGTTAGAAGGTATAGGGGGGCATGGTACATCGTAACCCCCTCGGGCTGGGCTTTCTGAGAGAGCCACACGGAAGTCTTCTCAGGGGTGCAGGATCCACCCAGCTCCGTGTTTGCCTCAATGCCCCCACTTGCTCACTAATAGAAAGCTCTTCCTCTTCCTCCTTGAACAATTCTCAAACCAGCTCCAGGCAGCCAAGCCGGGGACAGGTTTGTTTGGTTCTTTTGAGATAAGGTGTCACTATATAGCTCAGGCTGGCCTTGAATTCATGGCAATCCTCCTGCCTCAGCCTCCCAAGTGGTGGGATTATAGGCATGGGACAACATACCTGGACTGGGACAGTTTTAGAAACTCAGAGAATTCTCTGTGGATTTTAAATAAGTCAGAATCCCAGGTAATTGAAATACTTTTGGATGAAAATCACCACTCCTGTAATTGCTGTGATACTTTAATATTCTCTACCCTTGTAACTGTGGACCTTATCCCATTAACTGCAGTTGGATGAAAAACCACCTGTATCCCTAGGTTTGGGGTAAAAAAGAATTAAGGGTCAAAAGGGAACCTTTTGTTGTTGCCACGGCTAGCACTTAGCAGCATTTTTAGGCAGCAGCGCTGCTACCCAGAAACATAGTATTTGTAACGAGCTCTTTGTTTTACTTGTTTTACGCTGTACTTTCCCGGCAGTAGTCTCCTAGGGTCTGAAAATGCAGCAGCAAGGTGGGTGGAGGTGGGTATTATCCTTCCCTTTCGACAGATGAGAAAAGGCAGAAACAAAGCCAGCGCGGCTGTGTTCTGGATGCTCAGACCAGGCTGGGCTTCACTATGCACCATCCAATTGGCCGGATAAGGGCTGGTGAGCGCATCTATTGTCACCAAGAGGCACTGGAGGGGCCCGAGAGGACACAGGGCAGAAGGACAGGGCCCACTGGGGACAGCTGTGGCCTGAAGCGACGCGCAGGAGTTGGCTGGGGAAGTAGCGGGCAGGAGGGGACGGGGGTCACAGGTAGGAGAGGCAGCATGTGCGTCACAGAATGGGCCTGTGACAGAGCCGGGCCTTGAGGCGACCTGCTGTTCAGTCTCCTGGTGTCCAGGGACTCCACTGCCGTGGGGCTCACTGAGGCAAAGAACCGGGCCAATGGGTGGCTGAGGCCACGGCCACAGGCAGGGTTGAGGTTCACATTGTGAAGACCTTGGTGCACAGAACTGCTGTAGAGGTGGGAACAAAGTTGGATCCTCACTCCCAAAGGCCAGCAAGCAGGCCCAGCTTGGAAGAAGGAAAAAGACCTTCAGGAAATGGTGGTCTCAGGCATCCGTGCCAGCTCGGCTCTCCTCCTTCACCCAATAAATCAGCCTGAACCCAGCCACTGGGCTCTTCAGATGCTGCGTCATCTGCTTCCGGTGCAGAACACAGGGAGACGGCTGGCCTGATGGGGAGTGCCTGGACCTCCTCTGCAAATGCCTCAGGCAACAAATGCCAGTTATTTTCCTCAGCTCTTCCCAGTACCAGGATCAGGGGGCTGGCCAGCCCTTTCTGTCTCCACCTGAAGACGCGGACCTGTGGCCTCAAGTGGCGCCCTGACTCCCTGGCTGTGGGCAGGGCAGACAGAACCACCTTGAGGCCGAGCGAGGAGCTGCCAGGGTCGGGACGCCCAGCCCAGGCTGGGCTGCATGCAGCCCTGTCCAACTGGCCAGATCATGGGGGGTGAGCAAGCATTCGGTCTGCTTTAGCATTTTGAAAGCTTTGTTATTTTTATGAGTGCACGTGTGCAGCTATCATGATTACGTTCTCTGTGGGGAGCTGGCATTTACCCTTGACACTTCTCAGTTCTTTTTCATCCCCTTCTCACACTTTCCCTTCCTCATCCCACCTCCACCCCTTGGTTCCCCTCCCTGTCGCAAAAGGTTGAACTTATGAGCAGTGTCACGCTGGGTGCTGCTTCTCCAGCGCAGAAGCCAGTGTGAAAAGCCAAGGAGAATTATAGGAGGGAGAGGGCCGAGAAATACACCAGGAGTTGGGTGGATCAGATGCGCAGTCCTGGGGAGCCTGTGGCAAGGGCACAGGCAGAGGTGGCTACGTTCTGCAGACTTCCAGCCAGCACAAGGCAGCGTGTTCGATGTTCAGAAAGGGTAGGCTGCTCCGGTTAGCAGGAGCGCATTAACCTTCCCGCAGCAGCAGAGGAGCTCATCTGGCTTGAGATGCCGCCGGCAAAAGGCAGCCAACCCAGCTCGCTGTTGGCGGCTGGGAGGGCGGCAAGGGGAGGCTGCCTGGGGAGCGAGGCCCGGCGCCCAGAGTTAGCAGCTGGTTGGGCAGCACCAGCTGTCTCTGCAAGTTCAAGTCCAGAGAGCCAAAAGGCCTGGGTGGGATGGTCCCAAGGGAGGGCTGGGAGGGAGTTCTGCAGTGCCAGGGTCTTAATGCCAGAAAAAGACAACTCCTTGGGCTTCAGCGAGTTTTCTCCAACACAGAGGGATTTAAAACAGAACAAAATGAATTGGTATCACAGTTTAAACAAACTCCCATTAAAAGCAGCTAACTAGTTTGGTTTTACACAAAACAAAACAAAGAAAAAGAAACCCCCCAGTCTATCTGTTGGCTTTCAACCACCCACAGATGTTTCTCCAGCTGAGCTTCCACTTGCAAGGCACACAGAAGGGAGAGTTGACTAGAGACAGGACATCGAGTGCTCAGAAATACTCGTGGCCACTAAAGATGCATCTTGCTTGAATCTTCTTTTTTTCTCCTGTCAATGTGTTGTTTGTGGTCCCATGACCTCCTTTAGGTTCAGTTCAGTCTCCAAGGTCTGGGCCTGTGAGCATGGTAGCCATATGTACAAAATTTAAGAGGGATGAGGGGACCACAGCTTGTATTCACGTCACCAGTTTAAACATTTCTGAGGAACTGGCTGTAATTACCATCACCAGCATGTTCTGTGCAGGCCAGGAAGTCTTTAACCGAAGGAGTTTGATAAGAAGGTACAGGTGCACCTATAGAAACATCTATTTGTAAAAGAAAAGTATAGGCTGGTAGTAGTGACAACTATTAAAAATGATGCTAATTACATAATAGTTCTCTCTTGACTCTGACCTTGAGATGTCATATGTATTAGACACATAAAAAGCTGGGGGTAAAGAAATTAATTAAATGAACACAAACATTAGGCACACAGAGCACCACTGTCCTTGGTGTAAAAGGGGCAGCCTCCTAGGTGTTTAAAGACAGAGGACATAGTGATAAAAGACTAAGTAGAAAAAGTGATTTATAGACCTGTAATTTAAATATTTCACCTCTGGAAAATTTATCGGCTTAATCTAGAGGGCTGGGGACATCTGAAAGAATGAATTCAGAAGAAGGAACACAGTAGGGGATGCTAATAGGTCAGAATTGTAATTTAAAGTACGGTCCTAATTGTTCTGTCACTGGTCTGTGAAGTCTGGTTCCCTCTGGCCCCTTTCTGGAGTTCACAGATGCTGCGAGCTCCGGGGAGCCGAGGAGCTGATAAGCTTCGTTCTTCTATAGTCACATCTTGGGCATAGAGCAGGAGAGGCGACAGACTGGGTTCTATCCAGCTGTCTGCATCACAGGGGGCCAGAGGCACTTCCTCCACTCCTGAGGAAGGGAGAAACGTCCAGGCTAGAACCCATGAACCGTTAGTGAGAATGCAGGCTTCCCACTCTAGACCTAGGAGACAGGGTCTGTGCTGATGAACTACTGCTGTGGGTTAGCATGCCATATCCGAAGTGTTCGGTACCAGACCTACTCCAGAGTTTGGATTTTTTTTCAGATTTTGGAATACATGCCCATACATAATGAGATATACCAGGGAGAGGAACCAACTTGAAGCATGGAATTCGTTTATGTTTCATAGATACCGTACACACGTAGATCTTATACACACATACCTTTTACACACAGCCTGAAGGGAGAGTCACACCATCCTAATAATGTCGTGCGTGAAGGTTCACGGTGTGGAGTGTTCTGCTTGTGCTGCTCTATGGTTTAGACCGGACGTGCTCCCACAAGTCTCTGTGTTCAGAGGTCTGGCTTTGGAAGGTGACGGGGCCAGGGGACGTTATATGCATCTGTAGATTCATCCACAGAAGAGTTCAGAGCTGAAGGGACCATTAGGGGCTGGGGCCTGGTTGGAAGGGGGATTCCGGCACCATGTCCCGCAAGCGTGCTCCGCCCTCCCAGCTCCTCCCTCTGTCTTGGCTTCCTGGTCGCTGTGTGGGCCAAGAAAATCCCTCTTCTCTTGTAAGCCCTGTGTGTGTGTGTGTGTGTGTGTGTGTTGGGTCTGTGTCTCAGC
>PVLD010026722.1:0-21799 GCA_004027595.1 Dinomys branickii | reverse complement strand
GTCAGAATTCAAACACACCATCTAACAAATATAGTTAACAGATATCTGCAGAATGTTTCATACAACACAGAATAAACATTTTTCTTGGCAGCACATAGAATTTTCTCCCAAACAGAACATCTGTTAGGCCACAAAGAATGCTTAAATAAATGCAACAGTGCAGATAATCTTCTGCATACTATTGGACAACAGCAGAATAAAATTAGAAATCCACATTATATAAACTACAGAAACTAAGCAAACACGTGGATATTAAGTAACACCCTCGAGTAATCAGTGGGGCACAGGAGAGATCAAGGCGGATATTCTTACTATTCAAATGGCAAGGACAATGGAACATGCAAAACCCTGTAGTGCGCAATGAAAACGGTGTAAGACAGAAGTTCACAGTCATCAGTGCCCACGTCGAAAGGACAGAGTGATCCCAAATAAATAACCTGATGATGCATCTCGAGGTCCTAGAAGGAAAGCAACCCAAGTCCAAAACTTGTACAGGGAAGAAAATTACAAAGCTCAGAGCAAAATTAAGGAAATGAAGACAAAAACATATATAGGATCAATGGGTTACAGAGTTGGTTCTTTAAAAGAATGAACAAACTTGCTAAGTGGTTAGCCTGACTTACCCAAAAAAGGAAAGAAAAGATTTTTATAAATGCAATTAGAAATGAAAAAGGCAAATCACAACGAATACCTCTCAATTCCAGAGTATTGTCAGAAACTATTATATTCCACTAGATGGAAGAACCTTGAAACAGTTAAATTTCTATATATAAATGACTTATCCAATCCTAACCAAGCAAAAAATATATCCCTGAACACAGCAATAAAGAGCAATGAATATAGGCAGTAATAAAAACTCTACCAAGTACAGGCTCAGACCCAGTGGATACACTGATGAATTGTCCCAGAACTTCGGAAACAAACTAACACCAGTACCCCTCAAACTCTTCCAAAAAACTCACAGAGAAGGAACACTGCTAAACTCATTCCTTGAAGCTAGCATTAAATCGGTACCAAAACCAGATGAGGACTCAACATAAAAAGAAAACAATGCTGATTTCTTTAATCGACATCGATGGAACAATCTTGAACAAGATGCTTGTAAACAGAATGCAACAAATGATGAAAAACCCCTGATAAAAATAAAAATAGGTACAGAAGAACCTTACCTTCAATTAAAAAAAGCCACTGCCAACATTATACTGAGTGGGAAAAAACTGAAAGCATGCCCTCTAAAATTAGCAACAAGACAAGGCATCCAATATCACAATTCCTGTTCAACATAGTACTTGGAACTTCAGTCAGAACAATCAGGCAAGAGAGAGAGTTAAAAGGGGTATGTAAAAGCAAGGAAGAAGTGAAAGTATCTTTATGTGCAGAGGATACAATTTTTAGAATACCACAAAACACTCCACCCAAAGTCTCCTAGAACTAATAAACAAATTCAGCAATGTAGCAGGATATAAAACCAACACAGAAAAATAACTAGCACTCTCCTATGCTACCAATCAAACCATAGAAAGAGAAATAAGTAAATCAGTCCCATTCATAATAACTTCACAAATTAAATACTGAGGAATGAGTCTAACCAAGGAAGTGAAAGATCTCTATAATAAAAACTATAGTGCTCCAAAAGAAAGAAAGAAAGAAAAAAGGAAAGAAAGAAAGAAAGAAAGAAAGGAAGGAAGGAAGAAAGAAAGGAAGAAAGAAAAAGTTGGAAGTGTACACCAGAAAATGGAAAGCCATTCTACATTCTTGGATAGGACAGGGCTATTATTGTTAAAATGCCATATTATTTAAAAACGGTATATAGATTTAATGCAATACTGATAAAAATAGTAACAGCAGTTTTCACAGAACTAGAAAAAACAATTCTAAAATGTACATGGAAAAAGAAATGACCCAGAATAGTCAATGCAGTTCCAACCCACAAGAGAGATTACAGTCCTAGTGTTCAAGTTATATTATAAAATTAAAGGAATAAAAACAGCACAATACAGTTCTGGCGCACGCGCGCGCGTGCGCGCGTGCGCGCACACACACACACACACACACACACACACACACAAACTTACACACACAAAACCAGACATGTTGATCAATGGAATACAAACAACTCCCACCACCTCTCTTCACCTTTTTTTTGACAAAGTGGCTAACAAAAAATGCTAGAGAAGCAATAGCCTCTTTTAACAAGTGGTGCTGGGAAAACTGGTTTTTCATGTGCAGAAGAATAAATCTAGATCCATACCTCTCACTTCCCCTCCGTGGAGATGGCAGGGACCTGGGGGAGGTGGGAGAAGGAAGGGCAATGGATAGGAAAAGGAGGAGGAATAATATGGTCAAGATAAGAAAAAAATATATTTCCCAAGATAAATTTAATAAAATCAGATAAAAAGGGTCAAAGACATAGATATGAAAGTAGATACACTGAATCTACAGGAAGAAAATTCGGTTAAACTCTTGAAGACATAGGCATAGTCAAGGACTTCACAAGATAATACCAAGAATCAACAAGTGGAATCATATCAAATTGAAAAGTTTCTGAACAGCAAAAGAAAGCTTCGACAGAGTGGAGACAACCTAAATAATGGTAAAAAAAAATTCCAGTTACTCCTTTAACAGAGGAATTACACCTAGGATGTATGAAGAATTCAAATTAGAATTCTAGTAATATGAAATCCCCAATCAAAAATGGGCAGTTATAATGAATAAAAGCTTCTCAAAAAAGAAGCACAAAAGACCAAAAGTACATGAAAAAGTGTTCAGCATCTTTGGTTAATATAGAAATGTAAATCAAAATGACAGAGAAATTTCTCCTTACTCCAGTCAGATTGGCTCTTATCAAGGACTCAAAATCCAACAAATACAGACAGGCGTGTAATCACAGCACTTGGGAACCGAAGTGAGAGGATAATCTTGAGTTTAAGGCCATCCTGACTACATAGTGAGTTCAAGACCAGCCTGAACTTTATAGTGTCTCTGTCTCAAACAAACAAATAAACAAACAAAACAAACAACCAACAACCTCCCCGCACAAAAACAAAATAACCAAATATTTGTGAGGTGTTGGGTAAATAGGAACCCTTCTTTTCTCTTGTTGGGAGTATAAACTATTAAAACCACTATGGCAATAAGTATGGAGGTTCCTCAAAAAACTAGAATTAGAAATTCTATTTCACTCAGTTATACTATTTCTGGATATCTTCCTGATACAGTTAAAATCATCATATTGCCACAATACCTTCATACCCATGTTCATAGCAGTGTAATTCACAAGGGCTAAATTATGGAAGCTTCCTATATGCCTATCAATAAATCAGTGGATAAAAAAATGTTGTATTTATGCACAACAGAGTACTACCACCATGAAGCAGGGTAAATTTGAGTCATTTGTAAGGAAATGGACCCAACTTGAGGGCATAGTGCTAAGAGAAATAAATCAGACGCAGAAGGTTAAATATAGTATAGTTTCTGTAATATAAAAAGCTCAAAATATAAATAATTTGAATAGTAAAATAAAAAAAATGGTAGGAAATAGGAAGGTAGATGGTAGAGATGGTGAAGATCTAAAAAAGGTGGGAGAGGGAAAGGCACTGGGTAGGGAAAGTGGGAGTAATAAAGTGATCAAGATGTGTAATACATATATATATATATTCCCCAAGATAAGTATAATTATTAGGTATCACAAATATGTGCTAATTAAAATATATATTACACAATAAAAATTATATCATTCTAAATATTTTCTATACAGAGTTAACAATACAGCAAATATTATTTATATATTTATCATATTAATAACAAATGCTGTAGCAAAATGTATTTGTTCAGCCTGCCAGGATTAAAAAAAAGCCATTTTCTTCATCTCTTTTTACATCTCTTTGCATCTCCAGCTCACTCACAGTCACTTCCATGATGCCAAACCCAGACCAACTGGCTGGAGATGCACAGCAAGGCGCATGCTCAGAAAGCTGCGTCCATAAAGATGGGCACACATGGAAGGTAGATTGTCCAGTCATAGAGCCCAGGTCACATGACGCTTTTGGAGATGTTCTTTGTTCCCAGAATCTTTCTTTGATTGCTGGGAAGACATACGGACAATGCTCCGCGGCATCGCAGTGCTCTCTGGAAGCGAAATAACTTGGATAGGCTGCCCAGAGAGCTGTTTATCTGCACACTGTTCAGTAGATGGGTGGATTTTCTGGCAGGTACAACTATGGATGGGTTGCTTGCACTGTAGCAGACAAAGAAAACCTAGGGAAAAGGGAAGCAAAGGAGCAGGATGAAAGAACAATGGAGAAGCACAGAAATACTTCTCTCCATAATGGCCAAAGACCCCAACCCAAAGCCCAGTGGATTCCTGTCACCTACTCATCCTGGAAGGCAATGGTTTCGTGGAAAATATTGGAAATAGATGTTCAGGAAAATTGCAGGTTCTTTTTGACAGAGAACATTCTGCTAGATGGGTTTCGAAGTGCAATTCCCAGTGGGTAGGTGTCCCTTTAGCATCAAACACTATTTCTCTCTGCCCTCAAACTGCCTTGGCACTGTGCTGTGCTCCAAGGGCCTCTGCTCCTCTCCCACAAATGAACATTCTGGCTCAGCCACTCCCCTTGGTAGTAACTTTGATGATTATCTCTGCCACAGAGTGGGAACGTACAAACGAGAGAAGAAAAAGCAGAAATTAAGAGCTGCTCTTTCTTGCTGAGGCAGGCATAGCCAACACTTCACCCGGGCCTGATTTCCTGGGTGATCTTGGAGCAGCTGTCCTCAGAGGATGAATCCAGGTAATGTTTAACCTTTCAAACGCAAGGTTTGGCATGCTTTCCTCCATTTCCCTCTCCCGTCTTTTCACTCTCCCTTCTGGTTCTCATCACTCTTCAAGGGCCCTGCAGGCACTCACCACAGGTAATGAAGAAGACAGCAGTTAAGTAGGCAGTGAAAGGAACCCACGTGATCTTGAAACTAGAGAAGTACAAGGCCTGACCTTGACTTAGCTTGTAATAATATAGTGTTAAGGTACTGAAGAGAAGGCAACCTAGTGTCCAAAAAAAAAAGAGAGAAAATTCTTTCTCAGGAGCTTTGACTCCTTTACTTAAGCTTTCATTCAAAATACACCAGACCTCCAGCCTCCACCCTATTTAAGTGCACCTTGTCCAAGACTAAGCCAACTTTGGTTCTACATCTGACTCAGAAGCTGCATATATACTTATCTATATGTATCAGAGAAGTGGAATTTCAGCTAGTCAGGGGCTGCAGCCTGGGACTCCCAAACCCTCATTTCACATCTGTATTAGGGCAACCAGGAAGTTACCTGTGAGGAAACAGATGAAGGCCATGATGAAGTGTATATATTTATTCTGAGGAATCATATAGGTGTACTGCATACCCAGGATCAAGTTAAGGAAGAAGGAAAGGCAGAGAACCAACATCATCATGATCCTGACCACTTTCAGGCTATCTGTTGGAAAGCAAACGCTGTGCTGAGAAGACAGATATTTCTTCTGATCTCATACTTGGGGCCCCCAAATCTCTAGGTAAAAATGGGATCAGTGAAGGATTTGGTGAAATAACAGGAGAAGATAGGGAGGAGAACAAAGAGCCAGAGGCCCTTCCGTTGCATGACAGAGTAAGAGCAAACTGCCATCTTGGTGTCTCCATCAGCTTCCTTCTGTTCTTTTCTTAGACTTCTTGTTAAATACTTCACTTTATCTGACCTCTTCTCATGGAAACATAACGTATTTCCCTCCTTGTCAGTTATCTGTTTTCATATTCCTTATATTCTAGTTGTGCTGACCACCCTGAAGATACTGACAGGATTTCTCAAATGTGCAGCAGTTACTAGACTTAATCTGAGAGCTTCTAATCTTTCCTTCCAGGCACCCACATTGTGAGATTTTAGAGTCTGCTTTGACTTTGTTGATAATGGAAGTGGGCATCCTGCAGCCTGTGCAAGTTGCTCCAGAGAATAATGGATAAATGGTGAGATAATCAAAGGCAAGGAAACATGGAATCTTCGTCTCCACCCACCACTTTTTACAGTATACTTCTCACCTTCCGGCCAGATGGTACTGCAGCATGTCATCCATGGACTGTGGCTAATCGTGTCCTTTTTTATTTTGGGGACTAATTTAACCCATTCTTTCATGAAGACACCTACTACCAATGAGACTACACCCCACGAGGAGAAGAGTAGGTTGGTGGTCTGAATATTTCTCTTTGACATATGAGAGTGGAGATTTTTGATGAGACCATCACCTACATTTCATATGTGTCTTTCCTGTTTTGATTACTCACGGGAAGTAGAGCTAGCTCGGCAGTTTTAGTTTATGGCTAAGCTGTTGGCTTCTGGCAGAAGCTGAAGTAGCCGATGGAATTGAGATCACTTCCTGTTTCCGCTTATTCTATGTTGAGGCTACAAACTGCCGTAGAATCATCTGATGGTTTGACCTTTGACCCTGTGGCCTACTGCAGTGGAAGAATCAAGGTGCCCTGAGGTCCTTCGAGAACTATCAGATATGTGGGGAAACCTGGTATCACAGAGGGAGGTTGATAAATAGAAACCTTGAAAAGTTAGACACACATAACTTAACAGGGCTTCTTTTTTTAAAAAAGCAGTGAACGGTGAGAAGTGCTAGTTCTCGCGGGAACTGCATCAAAAAACCCTGGCGCTTACCCGAGACTTGCGGAATGAATGGAAGGATGTCTCTCTGGTGAGGTAGGGTGAGCGAGTCTGGGCGTCCTGAGCTCTCACCTGGAGCCACAGGCTGCAGCAGCTACAGGAAGGAGTGAGGAAGAGAGTAGGCTAAAAGTAGGAAAAGAACATGGAGGCGGATATAATTGCAGATCTTCGAAACAAGCTTAAAGAGGTTGAAAAAGAGAGACTAAAAGCTGCACAGTACGGTGTACAACTGCGGGAGAGCCAGAATGAACTGCAGAATCAATTGGGTAAATATTGGAATGAAATGATGACCATGACTGAGAATTATGAACAAGAAAATATGCTCTTCAGAAAGAGGTTGAACTCAAGAGTCGAATGTTAGAAAGTTTGAACTGTGAATGTGAAGCCATTAAACAACAGCAGAAAGTGCAACTGGAGCAAGAGGAGCAGTCGAATAGAAGCCAAGGACAAGCAATGAATGAACTTAAAAATAAGTTAGAAAAGCTGAAAGCAGAGTTAGATGAAGTGAGGCTTAGTGAAAAGCAGTTGAAGCATAAAGTAGATCACCAGAAGGAACTCTTGGCTCATAAATCAGAGGAAATACGGTAATGTATTTCCATATTGAGCATGTACATGAAAGAATGTCTTCAGAGATGCTGGCTTTTCAGAATGAGCTGACTGAAATGGAGAGTATGAAGACCACCCTCAGAGAAGAAGTGAATGAACTGCAGTACAGACAGAACAACTAGAAAGTCTCAGTAATAATGTGCCAGGTAAACCAACTTAAGGAAGAGAAAGAAGAAAGGGAGAAAGAAGCAGATTCTTAGTACAATGCCTTAGAGAAAGCTCGTGTAGAAAATCAAGATCTTCAGGTACACTTGAATCAGGCACTCCAGCAAGCCTTGTATCCCAATAGGAAAGGCAACTCTTTGTTTGCAGAGCTGGAAGATAGTGTGGCAGGAATGGAATGCCAGCTTAAAGGTATGAAACTCAAGTGTCAGTCACTAATGAAGCAAAATGCGTTTAATAGAGAACAGATGTAAAGAACGAAGAGGCAAATTTCCACGTTACTACAGATGAAAGGATCTCAGACTGAATTGGAACAGCAGGAGCAGTTGTTTGTCATGGTAGAGCAGAAGAATGGTGAAATAAAACATCTTTTAGGTGAAATTAGAAATCTGGAGAAATTTAAGAATTTGTGTATGGAATCTAAACCTTCCCTACCAGGCAACTCTGGTGTTCTAGAAGACAAAACCTACTATACAGATCTACTTCAGCTAAAACTTGATAATTTAAACAAAGAAAGTGAGAGCACCAAGGGAGAATTGTCCATCCAGCCAGTGAAGGCACTATTTGAGAGCCAGCGAGCCCTGGAAATTGAGTGAAAACTTTTTGCAAATGAAAGATGCCTTCAGTTTTCAGAAAGTGAAAACAGGAAACTGAGTGCTAAAGTAGAGGAATCAAAGCTGAAGTGTGAACATGAAGAGAACACTGAAGTGCCTGTACTCAAGAACAGGCATGAGGTGCTCCCTGTGGATGTAGCTGTCCGTAAAGACTCATGTGCCAACACTGCTGACAGGGAAGAAGTTTCTAGATTCTCACCTCAGCAGGAGGAGGCACAGTCCTGGCCTAATAATGTAGAGGAAACCAACTTGCAGTTAGAAGAACTGGTTTCTATAAACACACCCACAGCCTCTTTCTATCCTCACAAAAATCTCCCAATGGGTAGGTAGCCAAAGAAAGAAAAAGAATGCATCATGCTCATAGATGATCCAGATGATGCTGAGGCCTTATGTGGAAGAAGTGGAGATGTCCCCTGCTCTCCTAGGTTAACTGCTGAAGCACAGCTTTAGACAGAAGCTAAGGAAGGGAAAGAAGCTGCAAGCAAGTTGGAAAAGGAGCCTGGTAAGAAATCACACCCCATTCTATACGTTTCCTCCAAATCAGATCCAGAGTCTTAGTGCCCTCAGCAGTAAAGACTTCTCTTTTACTGCTTGCCGGAGGCCACTGTGAAGCTTAGTTAAGGTTGGCATTATCTGAAGGACTCCTCATCCTGACGTACTGGCACCTCCCCATTTTCTGGGTCTTGACGTTTTCATTATTCTTTGACCAAGTGCTGAAAATATGGTTGTGATTCTGATCTGAAGAGATTAACTGATGACCCTGCATGGAGCTTCAAAGAGTCCCAGTGAATAAACTGTTAATGGGAGAAAATGTTATAATTAATATAAATCTGTCGGCTGCATTGTATCTGGAGTTTTAAAGTGATGGGAACACAACCTCCATTGGAAGCCATGTATGTGAAAAGAAAATGTGATTGTTATATTTTTCTTTGTACTTTCTTATTTAGTTTTTCACTCTTGTAAAAATAGCTAATTTGGTTTAAAAATGTATATGTAGCAGGATTTTGTCCAAGTTGAAAACACACTATATTTACTTTTTTATTCATATACATGATTCAGAGTTTGAGTCAAGAATATAAAACAAATAGTTTAAAATAAAAATGCAATAATTAAAGAAAAAGCAGTGATCAAAAATATAATTTTCAAGGAGGTTTTATAGTTAAGAACACGTACTCAGTATCCTGGGTTAAAATCCTGGCTGTACCACTCAGCAGTAGTGTGCTCTTAGAGATAGTAGTGGTTCTTACTACATAAGGGTTTTGTAAAGATTAGGTGAATTTTGAAATATGAAGCACTTGGAAGTTCTTTGCACACAGTCAACAACATATAAACAATTACTATTGTGCTGAGTTGGGTTCCCTGGGGAAGAGATTCTGAGGCAGAGACTTACATGAGTACAGTGTGTTACAAAGTACACCTGGGAACCATGTCTGTAAGTGTTGAAGGGGAGCAGGTTTGAGCAGGAATTGGACTGAGATGTCATCAGTGTAATAGGAGAAACTGTAGCCAACCCCAACAGAAGCAGTGGATCAGTGGTGGTTCTTTAGAATCATTCTGAACAGTGGCAAGAAAGGTTAGCTTTTCCATTGAACATCAGCTTTTGAATGCAGGATGGTCCTGGGTAGTATCTCCCTCCTGTCTCAAGGGTGATTCCTAAATGTCTCAGGAAGTGTGAGGCCCAGGCAATACTTCTAGTGGCTGTGGGGAGTGAGGTTTTACTACTTTAGTAAGGCCAGTTTGTGGTTAATGTTGCCAACTGGCGTGAAGTTTGAGTCCTCTGTACATCTTGGAAGAGGCTGAAGACAGAGATCTTAGGAAGGGAAACACTTTTTAGTCTCTGATGAGTGAGCAGCTGACAAAGATAAGAAATTAACTATTGAAAAGTATGTGATAACATTCTCTTGTTGTGTCCACAGACTGTACTGCAACTAATATTGAATAATGGGATGGAGTCTGAGAAATTAGGTGGTTGGTTTCCCTGCTTGTTCCCTCTTCCACAAGATATGCAATAAACACTCCTAATGGCAGCAAACCTATGTGCTGCTATTTATATGTTATAACACTCTTTGCATATTTCTCATGTGACTTTTGAAAAACCCTTCAAAATTTATGTATAACTGATTGGATAATTAACCAGATCTAGATTGCCACGTCCTGCACAAACCAAACCAGATCATCTGATGTGAGAAGGATTTATTAGGGGAGGAGCCAGGGCTGCCCAGCAGACTAGAGCAGCTGCGAGCTGTGCAAAGCTTGGGGTTTTAAAGGCCCCCCCTTTTTTTCTTTTTTCTGGGTGTGGTGTTTACGGTCCATTGTAGCTGACCAGAAGCACATCTGATCCCTGTGGCCTTTGCAGTCTGGGAGGCAAGCGAAATAAGGGCTGGGGTGACCTTTGTGGGCTGGCCCATCCTGGGGAGCTAGGCTGGAGCTGATTTTTTCTCTTGCAAAGGGTGGGGGAGCTTTGGAGCGACTGGGTGACTTATCAATAACAAGTATTTATTTTATGTTTATTTTATCAATGGGGAAATCTTGGCTTATGGAGGGGAGATTACTTGCCCAAAGATTATGCACAGAAATGGATCTCAATAGGTTTCGAACATGAAAAGCCAATGTGTACATGTATACATTCTCTTCTCTCTCTCTCTCTCTCTTCCCTCCATTCAGTTATCACGTTGATGGGTTTTATAAAAGAAACGTATAGCATGAATCATATCATCCTTGACAGATAACTGTGAAGGGTTGAGGAATAATCTTGTTTTTTGGTACCAGAAATTGAACTCCTGATCTCACACTTGTTGGGCAGGTGCTGTGACACTGAGCTACATCCCCGGCCCAAAAACGTTTTCTTGTCTTTTTTCGAGACAGGGTCTCAAGTATACAGTTCAGGCTTGCCTTGAGCTCACTTTGTAGCCCAAACTCACAACAACTCTCCTACTTCAGCCTCCCAAGTGCTGGGGTGATAGGCAGGTGCCACCATTCCCAGCAGAGGAATAATTTTAAAACTGAAATCCATTTGGTACTGTGTGTACAAGTAAAAAATTTTTCTTCCTATGTTTTTCTTGGAAGGTAGAAGTTATAATATTGTAACATTAATGATTGTAGATTCACTTGCAAATAATCATGCATAGTCCCACCTGAGTCAATTAAAAGATTTTTTTTAAATAACAAGCGCTCTGGAGACTACAGGAAAAGTGGAGTCATTATTAGTTTAACTCAGTGCCTATATCAATTAGCAGACTGTTTAGGTGCCTCTGTGACCTAAGCGATATTTTCAAGAGCAAGAAAACCTAATAGCGAACTTCTGAGCCTGTGAGGCCAGAGCTGGCATTGTATGGATGAGTTTTTAATTGGATTATTCTGGAAATCTTACCTGGTACTCTTTTCTTTCACGTTAAAGGGAAAGGATGGTTTCTGACTTTATTGACATCACCAGAAATACTCTCTGTGTGGGCAATGAGAGGCTCTGTGCCAGCATTCCTGACTGTACAAGGCCTGGTAGTCTGATTTCTGCTGGAGGGATGTGTATCCCAAGGACACTATGTCATATTTCCTGTAGTTGAAACAGCCATCCCTGACAACATCCGGAAGGAAAGGGCACAAAGTGTCAACAGGAAACCTGGGGGCACGTGTGCAGAAATGAAGAGTTCCTGCCTCTTCCGGGCCTTGGCGAAGGTGGTGTTTAGGGTGTTTAGGGGCAAACACGTATCTACTGGCTGTGCCTATCACCCGCTCAGATTTTATGCCACTTGGCTTCACTGAGGAGACACAGGTCTTTAGGGCAGGATTCCCTGATACTCAGGACCGGATAACGGCATTTTGCCAGCACTACGGGATTTCTTGACTGTATGTCTCTAAAATGCTTGTTGAAAGATTTCTTTTCCGACCCCAGATTCAGAATTAGGAATTCTTTGTCAGGGCTGGTGGAAATGGTGTAGAACCCATTTTACCAGGTGCCTTTGATAATTTGTTAGTGTACTAACATTTACTTTTATTTTTAAATATTGTTTTTATCGTGTGTCATTTTTATCAATTAAATTTATTGTAAGTGGGACATAAAAAGAGAATTGTACATATGAGTAGGGTAATGTGATGTTTCACCATATATATATATATATATATATATATATATATATAATTTTTAAGTCAAATTAGATATATCTATCTATCCAGAACCTTTATCATTTCTTTATGGTAAAACTTTGAAGATCTCTGCCTCCAACTCTTGTTGTTTGTCTGTTTTTTAAGGTAGCATGTCGCTATTTTGTTCAGGCTGGTCTTGCACTCACTCATTGTCTCAGGCTGGCCTTGAACTGGCAGCAAGCGTCAATCCTCCTGTTTCAGTCTTCCAAGTGCTGGAATCATGTATCACCAGGCTCAGGATTCTCTAACTTCTTAAAATGTGCTTTACAGTGTAGTTATCTGTAATCTCTCTGCTGAAAAATAGCACGCTAGACCTTCTTGCTTCTAACTGTAACTGAGCGCACAGCGATCAATTTACTCCCCCCCAGCCTTTGACGACCCATTCTTCTCTTACCTTCTATAACATCAACTTTAAAAAAGTATTCCACATGTAAGTGAGGTTATATGATGCTTGTCTCTTTGTGTCTGGTTTATTTCACTTAATATGATAATCTCTTTACCATGCAAGTTGCTGAAAATGACAGGATCTCATTCTTTTTTAATGGACGAATGTCACTGTGTTGTGTATATGTAACACATTTTCTTTATCCTTTCGGAGTTGGTGGACACTTTGGTTAATTTCATAGCCAGCCTTTTGTGAATGGTGCTGCTATGAGCATGGGAGTACAAATGTATTTTCACTACATATACCCAGTAGTGGTACTTCTAGAGCAGTTGGTAATTCTAGTTCACGTTGTTTGAGGCCCCTCGTTCTGTTTACCATATTGCTTCTACTAATGCTGACATTTAAGAATCTCTTCTAGTAATAGCACCAGTAGGCTGGCTCTTCAGGGTACTGGACAAATCGGGCACTTGGTCTTTGGAAGTGTTCATTGTCCTCATATAACCTTTCTGCAATACTCAACTTCTTTCACATGGAGCAGAAGGAATCCATTAATCCGGGAGTTCAAAGTTTATGGAGCCTTTGGCCTCTGGGGCTTCTCTTCATGAATTACCTCAATATTTGGGCAAACTTTTGTGACTGAGGCATCACTGTGAGAGGCCAGTGATGATAGTGGCAGATGTTTCCCTAGTCAAGTGTACCAGCTTTTTTACTGGGTAGAGCTTTTGCCCGAAACCCATGTTTGGTTTTCAAATCCTCATGATGTGTACAAAGTCATCTAGCAAGACACTAAAAATTCATATATTTCTCCACATATAAGCAGCCATCTTGCTTCCTGCTCTCCTTCTAGGGCACATGGGGTTTGGTGGGAGGCATTCCCAGATTTGTTTCTTGCCAGCTGCGTGGGCTTCAGCAAATGCCATAATTTCTCCAGGCTCCTGTGATAAAATATTTAGCTTTAGTAGACTTCTGTGACATCAGCTGTTAGTAAAAATAGAAATAGAATAAATTATTAGCTGTAGGACTTGATTTTAGTGATAAGTAAGAAATTTGTGTCCTACATATCTACTCTTTTTATGTTATAAGCCCCACCATTGATCATCGATTTATTCTGTTTAAGAGTTGTCATCTGTGATTTATCAAGTAAATACAAATCCAGCCATATGAGCCCATTTTTACTGGTTTTTCAGATTATTATTTTCTAACCAAGCAGCAACAAAATACTCTGATTGATGTGGATGCATGATGGGAATGATTATGATATTGAAAAAAATAAATTCAACTTTAAGCTGTGGATGATGCTTGGTCCTAGAAACACATGATGAATGAGCAATTGTCCTAATTTTAACAAGCATCCAAACCATAGGAAAACCTGGTACCTATACATATTTATGGCCCGAAGTGCTACAGCAGCACTCAGCTCAAAGGGAGAGTAGGCAATGAAAGAAACGTGGACAATACCAAAGGCATGTTTGCTAAGAAAACAAATTGACTTGAGAATGTGTCCTAATACCTACACAGCATGAATAGGGTAGCAACCTTCCTTTATTTATCTTTTGTTCCACCTCCAAATATTTTGGTTTTAATAATAGATACTTCAGAACTGATTATGATAGAATCTGAAATAGTGTCATAATTTTTCTTCAAGACAGACAGATAGACAGACAGAATCCAGCCTGAAAATTTGGCAGTTTTAAGGGAAAAAGAAATGGCTCATTCAAATGACACCAGGGATATTTTGCCAGGTGTCCTGGAGAGCCCTCCCTAGGGACAGGACTACTGGCCTCACTTGTTCCTGATGCCATTTACTTCCATAGTTCCTAGACAGTAGGGACACTGACTCTACTGCCTGTATCCAAGAAACACTTCAGCGGTTCCCACAGTCCTGCAGGTATTCCTTGTTTTCTGCTTCTTGGTTCACTTGCTTGTGTCCTTATGTACATCTTGAATGTCCTTTCACCTTGTGAATCCTCCCCATTTTTATTTGCTTGTTTTTGTCTTTTTGAGACAGGGTCTCGCTATGCAGTTCAGGCTGACCTTGAGCTCACTTTTGAACCCCAGGCTAGTCTCAACTTTCAGTGTTCCTCCTGTCTCAGCCTCCCAAGTGCTGGGAATACAGGCATGCACCACCATGCCCAGCTCCTCCCTCTTTTTGAAGATAGTTTAAAATCTACCCTTCCATGAAGATGGTCTTTCTTAATGCAAAAGTAATGATATGCTCCATATCCAAGTTTAAAAAGTATTGTGAACATAGAGGAAGTGTGCTCTAAAAACTTGGTGAATATTTAAATTGATCACTCCTTATAAAGAATCACCAAATAGGACTTGCAGAACTACTTCAGAATGTGGCAGAGCCATGGAGTAAGTGTGCTTGAAGCAAGGAGAATATTTTGAGAGGGACTAATGACAATGTGATTCTCACTGTAATAAATAAATATTATTTAATCATTCATCCCAGATTTCACTGTTTGTGATGTTTCATATATTCAACTGCATGTCAGGTCAAGGCATTTGTTGGCCCCTACCCCAGCTGTACTGGGCAGCAAGATCTGCAGAGACTCATTTGGAACAGTGTGCCTAATCTATGGTGGATGTCCCCAATGACAGGCCAGCTTAGGGACAGTTCCTTCAAATTCACAGGTTGCTAAACCTCCGGAGATAAGAAACGCTGGGGAATACGGTCTTTATATTTCTAGATATAAAATACTTAAACTAAGAAAAAAAATCACAGCAGTTGTTTAGACATTTAAGGACAAAATTATAATTAGTCCAGCTTTGCTTGAAAAGCGATGAACTTAGAAGAAAGAAGAGACACCTGCAGTCTTCGGGAGGAAGAAGGTGAGGCTTCAGAGTTCTGATGTACATCTTGTACGGATATTAAAACATGTCCTGAAATGCACTGCTGATTGCCCATGAGAGATCCAGACGGTCTGCATGTTTGTAGCCCACTGAGTAGCAGGAATGGAGGGGAGAGGCCATGGGCAGCACCTTAGACCTGGTTTTGTGTTACTCTGACCTGAGTAGCCTCCTGTCTAATCTGAGTCAACTGTGAAATCATCAGCTTTGAAATACACTGCCAAGTATATTTGTGCAGACCTTGTGATGATGCAGCCTACTTATACTTATTGTTTCATTTAATTCATGCAACATTTCTTTGAAAGATTTATTACTTTTTGCAGTTAAACTGTGAACCTCACAGAGACTCTGTGGTGAGTCCAGTGTCACAGCACATCTCAGAGCTTCAGTGCTCTTGCAGCCACCTTGGTAGTCATGGTGAAGCAGATTTCAGATTTAGAAAACAAATTTCATATTCTTGACCTGCGCCATCCAGGAGCAAAAGCAAATGGTTACTCAGCATTTGAAATGTGACTAGTGTTACTTGAGTAGTGTTGTATGTGCAAAAGTGCATGAAACCTAAATCAGATCTGAGTCAGTATAGTAGATTATGTTGGAGGGTGGTCAGACATACATCCTAACAAAATTTGATCTCTAGCCTAGTGATGTGTACTTTAGTAACTGGTTAAATAAAGTGGGGTGGGGTTACCATTGCTCAAGTTTAGGTGAACTAAGACATTAACTGTATAACATTGCTTCCTATAAACACAAGAACATACTTCAGTTTGTTGTTATACAGTATTTGATAAGCTCATCACACAACATGGAATCTTTGAATTTATTTATAGGTGGTAAAATACTGAATTATAAATCTACAACTTCTATCCCTCAGCCTAGAAGGCTTTCTATCTATTTTCAAAGATGGCCTTATGATGATCAAGCAATGCCTTCTGGAGCAAAGGAGGAGGAGGAGACGGAGACAGATGAGGAGAGAGAGACAAAGGAGAAAGATTATTTCAGCTTTAGGAGAGAATAAAATAAAACAATGTTCCTTAAACCATTATGTGTGCACAGACCATGTGGGGATCTTGTGAACATGCAGATCCCAAGTCAGAAAGTGCGGATTGGGACCAGGAACTGTACATTTCTTATGAGTTTCCCTAGTTCCTGAGGGATGCTGATGCAGTTGCTCCGTGGAGCACATTGGGTAGTGAGGACCTGAAACACAGAAATGTTTTGGGTAGCAGGAAATAAAGGAAAGAAAAGCCGATTGGCTTGACTGGGGACAGAAGGGTGCAGGACACTTGAATGAAATAAGAAATAAGCAGGATGAAAAAAATTTTACCATGATACCAAGCCCATGAGGATTAGTGACAATGTGGCAGAATGTGATACATGGTGAGAATGGTCAGTGCGTTTCTGACACGTAGAGTAGATTAAGGCAATACTTCAAACGCCCATGAGATTAAAGGCAAAAATGGAGTATATGGGTCTTCTCTAATATTCCTTTGATATATCTAGGTGTGTAATGTCTGTGACTACACAGGTGCATGCTAACGTTGAGGGTGATGGGAAAGGAAGACCCCAGGGTGTTTCGGTAACTGGCCAATGGCAACTGAGCACTTTTTTTGGTCTATGATTTCCCATCTCTATTCCTTAAGAAGAGAAAAGAAGAGTGGACATATAAGATATATATTCTGTGGAATTTGGAAACCTGCCCAGAGAATAACTATTGAGTGTCACGAAGTTTTGTGTGTGTGTGTGTGTGTGTGTGTGAGAGAGAGAGAGAGAGAGAGAGAGAGAGAGAGAGAGACAGAGAGAGACAGAGAGAGACAGAGAGAGTGAGAAAGAGAGAGACACACACACAGGGAGAGAGAGGGGGCTGGAGAGAGAGGGAGAAAGGTCTGATAGATGAAGAGATATTTCCTGAATCCTTGGGAATTCAGACGAGCAAAGGAAAGTGGCCTTGTCCTATCAGAGCAATAACCAATTGGGAGCAAGGAGAGAAGTAAAACTTCTTGAAAAGCCAGGGAGAGACAGTTCCTTTTCCAGGGAAAGTTGAGAAAAGTCAGGTTCAGATGCCTGAGTAGGATTCTACATAATTGTTTGGGAAATGTGAGCCTACAGAGAGGCCTTGGAGCAGCTCATCACCGAATGAAACATGGTCAGATATTTCAGAGCCAAGGCCATGCTTGATGTTAGAGTGTACACCTCCAAGCCGGCACCATCTTTGCTTTTCTGAGGAGAGGTGCAGGTATGCACCAGAAGTGCTGTGGAGAAACCCTGAAGTGAAACACAAATGCCCTGATTTTGGCTTCTTCAGAACTGGCAGCACTAGTGCCTTATGTTGAAATCAGTAGTCTTAGAGAGAAGGTAGCTCAGTCCGGAGGGCGTCCAGATGTTCAGAAGATTCAAACAGCTTTAGGGGGTCAGATTTTCTGCCATCAGACATTTTCACTACAGTGTCAGAAGAATGAAGTTTCCATCTGGAAATCTATTTATGGTACAATAAAAAATGGAGCATGTACCCTAACAAAAACACTTTTGTAAAATATATTCTGGGTCACACTAGTGCAATGATCTATTTTAATGAGAAGTACGTGAATGGCCTATCATCAAGTAAGTTTGGAGAATACATGGTATATAGACTAAGGGATCAAGAAACCTGTTTAACTGTGTAATGCAGCATGCCTCAAATTATCCTTAGCTACTGGTGTTAGGTAACAATTGGTAACATCTTCCTGGAGTTGATATTCTGCTAAACAACATTAGAAACCTTGCAGAGAAAATTACAACTCACCTTAAGAACCAACATTTTGTCTATAGGAAATTCTAGAAACAAGGTCAGCACTAGCCAGATGTGTCATTGGCAAAAGTACCTTGGCCCCCAGGCTCATCTTTATGTACCTCTTTTGCTAATTTTCTTTGGAAGAAATTCCCCACCACCTTCAGCTTTACTCTTGTCCATAAGCATGGCTTAAAAGACTTTGTCCTTTTCTAAAAGAATTTGAGACACAGGGCAAGATGGGAAAGTATATTTATGCTGGTAGATGGTTACTGACTCTGCTTTGTGTAAATGCTAATTTTTAGTTTTCATAATAATTGGTGTTTTTATACCTCCCCATAGTTGTTCTCTGGGGAAATGGAGAAGAGCTGGGATTCTGCCTAATTTAACTCTTTCCCTCTCATTTCCACAGATTACTCAGAGAAGAATGGGTATAAGAAATCATTCTGCAGTGACCGAGTTTCTTCTTTTAGGTTTAACTGAACAGCCAGAGCTTCAGCTGCCCCTTTTCTACTTCTTCTTAGGGATCTATGTAGTAACCATCATAGGCAATCTTGGCATGATTGCAATAATTACCTTGAATTCTCAACTTCACACCCCCATGTACTATTTCCTCAACAGTCTGTCATTTTTAGATTTCTGCTATTCCTCTGTCATTACCCCCAAAATGCTGGGAGGGTTTTTATACAGGGATAAATCCATCTCCTATTCTGGATGCCTGACTCAACTGTTTTTTTTCTGTCTTTTTGTTATTTCTGAATGTTACACGTTAGCAGCCATGGCCTATGATCGCTATGTGGCCATCTGCAGCCCACTACTCTACCATGTGACCATGTCCCCTCAGGTTTGTCTTCTGCTGGTGGCTGCTGTCTTCTCCATAGGCTTCCTTGATGCCATGATTCACGGAGGTTGTATACTGAGGTTGTCTTTCTGTGGATCAAACATCATTAAACATTATTTCTGTGACATTGTTCCTCTCATTAAACTCTCCTGCTCCAGCACTTACATTGATGAGCTGTTGATTTTTGGCATTGGTGGATTTAACATGGTAGCCACCAGCTTGACCATCATGGTTTCATATGCCTTTATTCTCACCAGCATCCTCCGTATCCATTCTAAAGAGGGCAGGTCCAAAGCCTTCAGCACCTGTAGCTCCCACCTAATGGCTGTTCTTATATTTTATGGTTCTCTCATGTCCATGTATCTCAAACCTGCTTCCAGGAGTTCAGTAATCCGGGAGAAAGTGGCCTCGGTGTTTTACACTACTGTGATTCCCATGCTGAATCCCTTGATATATAGTCTGAGGAACACGGAAGTGAAAAATGCACTCATAAAGGTTTTCAGAAGAAAAGTATCTTCACAATGAATATGCTCTGTATTAAAACTTATTTATGTATTCAGAATCATGCTTATGTGTAGGTGTTCATACCATGACTTTTAAAACCTAATCTGAGAAGACATGAAATTATCTGTATAGATCATGTGTGTGTTTGTGTATATCTCTATATTCAGATTGCTAAAGATATACACACATAAAACTACTAAGAAATAATACAATGAATGTGAAAGTAAGAAATATATTACTTTACAGTTAAAGTTTGATATCACTGCTAAGATTAAGTATCAAGTTTTACCCTCAGTTTCGTAAATCTAGGCCATAATGGAAAATATAACCATGGTGCGCTAAATGGTCATGTGAGGAAACTTCAAAAAGACCTTATCTACAGGAATTTGATAGAAAGTTTTGAGCAGTGTGCTGAGAATTATAAAAATTTGCAATAAATGCAGAAGAATTTTTCTCGTTTCTTATTAGGGCCTATTAAAGATGAATGTTATATTTATTTGAAATTGTACAATGAAAATTTAGCAAAAATTAAGCTAATGTGGCATCATTGAGTATATCTGGCACCTGGTGATCCAAAGATAGAACAGCAGAGTCAGAGAAGGAGATGGTATTTATAGTCTTCTCTAAATATTGTGCCTTTTCATCTTGACCAAATTACGAGCAGTGTTTTCCTACTTTCTGGTTGTCTACTTTGAGTTGGTATTTTCTGGGCATGTTGTAAACTAGCTGTCTTTCATTTCTTCCATACAATGCATTTTGAGTTGAACATAAAGAAAATGTTTATGGTTTGTAAGAATGAACTTGGCAGCCTAAAAAGCATGTTGAGGCAAATTGAGTGTGAGAAGTTTCTTGCAGCCAAAATGAGGACAGCCAGCAGGAAAAACACATGTAGTAGTCTGAGTTGCACAGGTGCACTGAAATGGCATTGAAGTGTTCTACTTTACATACAAAAATATCAAGCAACAAGCAAAGGGTTACTGCAGACCAGCTGTTACATTTGCACTGGTCAACAAATGTAGTACAGGTCATTCATCCGTGTTCACTCACTTTATGCTATACATTCAAGGTTAGAATAATTATAACCAGGAGCAGGATATTTTTCCAGGTTCTTATTACTCAAATGTCATCTGTATCAGATGCCATTCTTATTACTCAAATGTCTACATCAGATGGATCTGAAGCCTTTGAAGGTTAAAATTGCCCAGGCCATAAGGCTTTGGAATCCAGGAGAACATAACTGCTGTCCCACAGCCTTTATCTACCAGATCTGGTAGGAGTTTGCTGGCTCCCTTTTATTCATGTCATTAAGCTCTTACACTGTTAGCTAAATAATGTGCTGTAAGGAGAACGTGGTGTTTATTAGAGCCATTCATGTACTCAGTTATGCTTCCCACGGACACGATGTGCCAGGCCCCAAGTACTAGAATACTATGGTGAGCATGACAGACATTCCTTACTTGGGGGAATGTGGAAAGATGGGTCGATAATACAGAAATAAATGAATAAACATGATAATTACAGTCATGGAGCAGTGCTTCGGAAGAATAAGTTATATACTTTTTGATGAATTAAGGGGTGTAGTCAACAGAGCTCTTTGAAGAAGGGACATTTGAGATGAACTCTACAGCAGGAAACATGGGCAGTTATGCAAAAAACAGAGGCACAAAGCAGCAAGTGCAAAGTCCAAGGCTGGAGGGAACTTAGCCATGTTCAAGAAATACAAAAGCAGTGTGTCTAAGCCTTAATGACATGGAACATTCCCCCATGGAAGCTGGACAAATAGGCAGATACGAGATCACATAAAAAGTTTGATTTTTAAAATTTAAAGTGCTGAGAGAAGAGAAATCAATCAAAGGAACTAAATATTATCAACTCAGAATTGCCGACTTGGCAAAACTCTGCTTAAAAAGTATAGGAGAAATTAAAGTACTTCTAAATAAATCAAAGCTAAAGGAATTTGTTGCTAGTACCACTGCCCTACAGGAAATGTTAAAGGGAATCCTTTAGGGTGATGTAAAAAGACTTTGTGCAGTAACTCAAACCCAAATAGAGAAATAAAAATCTCTAGGGATACATTTACAAAAGCACTAAACTCACTATGAAAGAATTTTTTGATATAGAGTCTACAATGTATTTTCAAACATAGATATCACTTATTTCTTAAAAGATAATATTTAGTTCTTAAGAGATTTAAGACAAATACACAAAAGTAATTATAAATCTATGTTACTGGACATACAGTAAC
>PVLD010026721.1:0-21790 GCA_004027595.1 Dinomys branickii | reverse complement strand
CCATCCATCCACCCGTCCACCCATCCATCCATCCATCCATGCACCCACCCACCCACCCGCTCACCCGTGGGTTCGCCACCTACACTCCCTCTGTGCAGCCATGCGTCTCCTTGTTCACCCGCCTCCCACAGCCATCCCTCTGAAGCCTTCACTCAGTGCGAGCCTTGTCCACCAGGGGGCGCTGTCCCACCGTCGCGCTCAGGGCAGGAGGAGGCTCTGCACCTGTGGGAGGTCAGGGCATCCGCGCTCAGCACGCACTCGCCCCCAGTTTCTCATGAACCTTACTCCACGTATAAAATCCACCCTCTGCGACTCATTCCTGATTAGGAAACTATTCACTGCAGAATTTTCAGCATAGTCTGTCTCTGGCTAGCACGAAGTGCAAAATGCAAAGAATACAACGCTAGGGTTTGTCTGAAGGAGCCACACCGTGATTTGCTCCCCTCGTGGTGCAAAATTTGCCTACTTTTTTTGTTTTGTTTTTTGTCTTTTTGTGACACTATGCAGTTCAGGCTGGCCTTGAGCTCACTTTGTAACCCAGGCTGGTCTCGAACTCACAGGGATCCTCCTGCCTGAGCCTCCTGAGTGGTAGGATTATAGGCGTGCAGCACCACACCTGGCCAGTCCACCTTTTTTTTTTTTAAGGAAAGTTGACCAGTTCTATTAACGACAGTAACTACTGAAATTGTGAACGTGCTGCCTTGGCTTCAGCAACTCAGCAGTGGCCATTCATCTTTCTGTGGTAACTCCTAAGGTTATAAGATCCGTGAGCAAGCCACACAGCACACTCTGAAGTGGATCCACACGTGTGCTCTTCACAGCGGCACATGTGCTCACGGTCTGTGTAAGCCAGTGCATACACATGCGTGCACACAGCATGCACATACATGCATGGCGCTGTACATACTGGTATGATTTGGGTCTGAAATGTGTCCCAAAGCTCTCACGGTGTAGTGGATTGACAGCTGGTGGTCCACCTACAACCCCCTGCTGAACCGAGTGAGCGCGGTGCTGGGGGTGGGAGGCCCCCTGGGGACTGTGGCCAGCAGCATAAGAGGCAGAATGGGAGAAGTGAGGCTGTTGGGAGCTGGTAGAAGCTGGAAGAAGCTGTTGGCTGTTTTGGAGGAGCTCGTCACGCTGGCTTTCCTGATGAGCTTGGCTGTTTTCATCCTCTGAGGAGCTCAGGACGTTGTTGGCACTGAGGATGGCTTCCGTTCACTCTGGGGGAGCTCTGGTCCTCACTCTGAGCATCGCTTCCTGTCTCCAGAGTGGAAGATGGTGCACTGCCAGTCTCCGGGAGAAGCTTGCTGTGTTGGTTCTCATGATGGGAACTCAGCTATCTTGATGAATGGACGAACTCGGGACCTCACGGTTGCTGAGGACGGCTGTGGTACCTTTCAGGGGAGCTCTGGTTCTTCTGAGTGTCTCTTCCCAGCTCCAGTGCAGATCCCTCAGCCACTAGCACAGACCCTTCACCCTGCTGGCACAGACTTCCGAGATTCCGCCACTGACCTTTGGGCCTTCCCAGCGCAGATCCAAGAAACAGGCCTGCATGAGATGTTGTTCTGGGCTCTGGGCCTCCAGCTGGACTCGTGGGAGACATTGTTATGAGCTCTGGGTACCTAGCTGGACTCATGCAGGACACTGTCGTGGGATCCAGGCCCTCAGCTGGATTCCTTGGTCTTGGTGTGTGGACAGATTTCCTGCAGTCTTGTGTGTATCATTCTTCGGGTGATTATCAATAACCTTATAAAATGTGTGTCCTGTATTATATGGTGTGCTTGTATTCCCTTGCACCATAACCCCTAAACCGACACGCATGCATTCAGAGGTGACGGGTCCTGGTGGCTGTAACTGGGTCGTGAGCTCATGCGCTGGGATGGACTTGGTGCATTCTTGGGGGACCATGGAATTTAGGATGCGGGCCTGGTGACAAGCAGAGTCCCTGGGCCGTGTGTGTCCTTTAGGACACTGTGTGGCTGTCTCTCTCTCTCTCCCTCTTCCTCTCTCTCTCCAACCTTCTGCCTTCAGAGCAGGGCAACCAGGGAGACAAGGACTCCAATCTCTGCAACCAGGAGTCAGAATAAACTGCTTCTCAAAGATTCTTCACTCAGGTGTTTGATGACACAAACAAAAATCTAAAACAGGTACCCAAACGGGCATGTACAAGATACACAGATGGGTACACAGATAGACGATGGGGAGATAGATGGACAGGTGGGTAGATGGTGTCGTGGTTTGGGGGATATTTGCAAGAGGAACAATATTAATACAGGACACGTATTTTACAAAATTATTTATAATGGTCATCCAAAGAATCATATACAAGAGAGTGCAGGAAATCTGTCCACACACTAAAGACCAAAGAATCCAACCAAGGGCCTGGATCCCGTGACAATGTCCTACATGAGTCCAGCTGAAGCCCCAGAGCCCATAACAATGTCTCATGCAGGCCTGTTTCATGGATCTGTGCTGGGAAGGCCCAAAGGTCCGTGGTGGAATCTAGAAAGTCTGTGCCAGCGGGATGAAGGATCCGTGCTAGCAGGCTGAGGGGTCTGCACTGGAGCCAGGAAGTGATGCTCAGAAGAACCAGAGCTCCCCTGAAAGGTACCACAGCCGTCCTCAGCAACAGTGAGGTCCCGAGCTCTTCCAATGATCAAGATGGCTGAGTTCCCATCAGAGAAGCCAAAGCAGTATCTCCAGGACACCGGCAGTGCACCATCTTCCCCTCCAAGCCAGGAAGGCTCAAACTGAGGGGACCAGAGCTCCCCCAAAGTAAGCCAAAGTCATTCTCAGTGCCAACGAGGTCCCGAGCTCCTCGGAGGATGAAAACAGCCGAGTTCATCAGGAAAGCCGGCATGATGAGCTCCTCCAAGAGAACGGACAGCTCCTTACAGCTTTCACCAGCTCCCAAGAGCCTCTGTTAACTCCCAGCAGCCTCAATTCTTCTGCAGTCCTGCCTCTTATGCTGCTGGCAACAGTCCCCAGGGAGGCCTCCCACACTCAGCACCGCGCTTACTTGGTTCACCTGGGGGTTATAAACTGACCACCAGTTGTCAATCCACTACAGATGCTATATGCACAATATATGTATGTATGTGTGTATATAGTATATATATGAGATGCAATGGAGAAATACTGTGAATATTTAAACTTTTAAAATATACTTTGATAAAAAACCCTCGGCCTTGAATCCCCCTCAAAATCCTTCCCAGCTTTGCACGCACACTCATCCCACCATCCTGGCCGCTTTCTGCAGCAGCTCTGGGGTCCTCCTTCCTGAGGGTCTTTAGCTGCTCTGTCCTGGCCGCCTCGGTGTCCAGTCACAGTTTACACTTTCATTGTGTATTTCAGTTTAACCTCATATACGATACACATATCTATACATACCATGTGTCATTTCCATATAGGTATTACATGTACATATATTGTTCCCATAGACACATCCTATGATATAAATACATGCACACTGAGATGTACATAGATATACTAGGTATGGATGTGTGTATTCTATATATACGTATACATAAACCGTGTACGTATTTATTGAGAAATTTATTGAGATACATACACATAAGCTATGCATACATAGCATAGATATGCATGGATATACTACATGATGATTACATAGTTTGTGTTTGTGAACTGAGAGATATTTATACACACATATCTGAATAAATTCCGTGTTAAAGTACTTGTGGTTTTCTCTTCCCTGAAGTATGTACACGTTTTGGCAGCTTCTCTCTATACTGATACCCATACAGGCACAGCACCTGTGCACGTTAATACATACATGCACAGCATATCTATCTGCATCTCAGCACACACGGACACACAGGAGATACACGTACATGGCACCTCACGCATATACAAGCCCCACGAGAACCCAAGCATCGAGGAGTGGATTCAGGGTCAAGCCTAGATACTGGCAGGGAGAGAGGAGCCCCCAGGATTTTTGGGGTTCAATGAAGCTGCTCTGGTGTACTGAAGACAAATCTCCACTCTGCACAGCGCAGTTGCAGTGGGTCGTTTATTCATTCAACAAACACGCTGAGCATCTCCGTATTCCAAGTGGGGCCATATGGTTGGCATATGGTCGGCCCTGGATGCGCCCTGTGCCCGTGGGTTCCGTGTCAGTCCTGCTCAGGTTCCGGGTAAAGCCAACCACATGGTTTAATAAGGAACTTCAGCATCTCAGCTTCGGGCACCCACTGGGGATCTGTAAATGCACCCATGTGGACACACGTAGATCGAATATTACCATCTCCTGGCTAGGTTTTAGCTTCTCTTAGAAGTTGGAACAAATCTTCTGTGAGAATGGAACCCACAGCCTTTTAATTTCTTTCTTCTCCTTCTTTTTTTTAATCTTAAGACAGCCTCTTACTATGCTACTAAGTTGCCCACGCTGGGCTCCAACTTGTGATCTTCCTGCCTCAACCTCCCCAATAGCTGGAAGCAGCGTGGCCACTTACTGCTCCTGACCAGGGCTGATGGCTTTTCCTCCAGGGCCAAAGGCAGAAATCCCACGAGCCGCCCACCCCCTGCTCTCAGAGCCCTGCCTGGCCCAGGGTCCTTGAACCCAGCTCAGCAATCTGCATCTGAGCGGCAGCTGCTTCTGCAGCTCCTGGGCTTAAGATCTCTTTCATCTCCCACTCGCCCTCTCCCGTGTGCAGCCCGTCACGCGATCCTCAGAAGAACTGAGGTGTTTCCTGAAGCCCAGGGCTCGTCACCGAGTTCCCTCCCGGGTGGGTTCAAAGACTGGAGTTCCTGCGTGCTCTGTGCCAGCTTTGTGGAAATGGGCCAAGGCAAATCTCCCGTGCAAATCTCCCCTGTGACACTCCTTCCCTCTCTACAGTCCTGCAAAAGTCAGCAAGGCCGGCCCTGGAATTTCTTTGTCGCTGCAGCCAGCTTCTGTCAGTCTGCAAGGAAATGCATTCATGGAGGGGCGGCCGGATGTGTCTTCCTGTTTCCTGTTTCCTGTTCCAGCTTCCTGGCCTCGTTTCCTGCAGTGTGCAGTAAACACCACCAAGTAGAATCAGACACCAGCAGTTCTTTCTTTCCCTCTCTCTCTCCGTCCCTTTCTCTCTCTGCCTCTGTCTCTCTTTCTCTTTTGAGACAGGGTCTCACTATGCAGTTCAGCCAGGACTTGAACTCACTATGTAGCCCAGACTGGCCTCAAAGTCACAGAGATCCTCCTGACTCAGCTTCCCGAGTGCTGAGATGACAGGTCTGCACCACCACGCCCAGCCCCTACCACTTTTAAATATATGGAGATGTTCTCAGACATTGTGAATGAATTCAGCCGGGGACTCCAGGGCAAACAGAGTACTTAAAACCATCTCCTCTGCTATGGTTTGTGTCTGGGTGACCCCCAAAGCTTCATGCAGTCTTGGGGCGGGCTTCTAGAGTTTGTGATTGATTGGGGTCCAATGCTGGGATTATGGGTGTGAGAGCTACACCCGCCCTGGGACAGGCAGCCTACATAAAACATAAGGGAGGGAAACAGGCTGCTTGCCTTTGCTGTCTTCCTGCACCGTGAACTGTTGCCCTCTGCCATGTGCCACCCTGCCTTGGAGCCAGTCGAGTATGGACTGAAACCTCCACACACTGTGAGCTAAACAACCCTTCCCTTCCTTAATTCTGGCCATCAGGTATTTTGTCCCAGCAACGAAAGAAAAGTAACCAAGACACCTTCCATCCTTGAGAAGAACAAGAAAAACAGAGAGGCCGAAGGGAATTCCCCAAAGCGCCCATAGACCAGCGCCTACAGAATAAAATAAAATCACCCAGCAATGGACGCCACAGTGTGGCTTGTTTTGAGATAAGATCGTGCTCAATCACGGAGTTGCCCAGGCGGGGCCCAAATCTGTGATTCTCCTGCCTCAGTCTTGCAGAGTGCTTGGGTTACAGGCGTGCGGCCCTGTAATGCTGGGGCATCTATGCCCTCCCGAGGAAACTCTGGGAAAGAGGGGATGCAATTTAATATCCCATAAAAGCCCTGCAGTCTTTTTTCTCTTCTTTTTTCTGTAGAAAGTGTTGTTGGCCTCTGCTGGCTTGAACTTCCAACCTGAGCCCTGGGGGTAGGGGAGCGTGGGTCCAGCTCACCACTCTCTGGCAGGCTTTGGAATCACGGGCCAGCACTCAGCAGCCAGCCTCAGGCCAAGGGCCACACGTGGCCAGCCAGCCGTGGTCAGCCAGGGGCCACACGAGGGAAGACACTCAGGAGCATGGAGCTGTTGCTACTCAGAGACTATCCAAGTGGCAGTGCTGGAGTTGAGGGAACACACTTCAGTGCTGACGGCACTGAGCCGGCACCCACGTTACCGCTCACAACCTAGCGGAACCGGAACTGAACTACAGTTTCGTATACAACCTGGGAAACGCTAGTGTGTACATCGCCTGCCTGTGGAAACACCCTGTTTGGCCAAAATATAGGTGTCTCCCCTCAGCGTTGTCCCTGGGGTGGCCTGAACCTCTGTCATGCACAGAAAACTACGTTTTCACCTTGGTTATATGAAAAGCAGAGAAAAACACAGTCGATTAGTCATTCAGAAGCATTGGGACCAGGCACGGGGCTGCACGCCTGTAACCCCAGCACTCTGGGAGGCTGAGGCAGGAGAATCACAAGTTTGAGCCCCACCTGGGGAACTCCATGATTTACCAAGATCCTATGTCAAAACAAACAAAAAAATATTTCTAAAAGGGCTCAAGGTATAGCCCCCCAGGAAGACTTGGGTTCATTCCTCCCTGCTGCACAAGTAGGACCGAAGAGCGGGGAGGCAAATCCAAACAAGAAAACTACAGCAGCAGGAAGTGAACAGGAAACTCAAAATCAGTTCTGTTGCCAGTTACCAAGAGGAAGTGCGCAGGTGAGGCACTGAGCGGCGGGAGGATGGAGCCATGACGACCGGGCGGACTCAGAAGCGCGCTCTCTGCCCCCACTGTGCAGCAC
Organism: Dinomys branickii; assembly: GCA_004027595.1. Taxonomy (NCBI): domain Eukaryota; kingdom Metazoa; phylum Chordata; class Mammalia; order Rodentia; family Dinomyidae; genus Dinomys; species Dinomys branickii. Next base: position 14,838 of record PVLD010026721.1, on the reverse strand, counting down.
AAGACAACAGTAGTAAATAAATAAACAAATAAATACGGTGGCCCACTCCTGTAATCCCAGGACTCGGGAGGCTGAGGCGGGAGGATCCCTGCAAGTTTGAGGCCAGCCTGGGCTACCTAGTGAGTTCAAGGCCAGCCTGGACTACATAGTGAGACTCTGTATCAAAAACAAAAAAAAATTTTTTAAAGCAAACACATAAACAAACTGACCAACTTATGGCCCCAGACATACAGCAATGTCTTTAACAGTGCCATGGAGTTGCTGAGGTGCCAGATCAAAGGGCCACACACTTGGTGACTTCCTGCAACAGCAATCCGTCCTCTCCTGGCCTGGAGCCCAGGATGCTGAGATCGAAGTATCCTAGACCTGCTCCCTCCACAGGCTCCCGGGGAGACCCTCCCACCTCTGCCTCACACTGGTGCTCCTGGAAGCCCTGGGCTGTAGTCCCATAAGTCCAGTCTCCGTCTGTGTCTTCACACAACTTATGCTCTGTGTCCGCATGCCCTGTTCTGTCTCTCCTGAGGACATTGCTGTTGCATTCAGGAGGCTGAGGCAGGAGGATCTCCTCTCCAGATCCTCCACTAACTCCCTCTGCAGGGGCTATGTTTCCACTCAGACCCCTCTCCAGGTGCAGGGTGAGGACGTGGATGTACCTGGGGGTCCACCATTCACTGCCATGCACCAAGCAACCGGAAATGGAAAAAAACCAGGGTCAGAGAAACAGGCACCAACCTCAACCAAACAAAAATCTTAGCCCAACCACAGTTCCATAGTTGGGAGCCCGGATGCCCCAGCGCGGTTGGCAGGAGCCAGAATCGTCCTCCAGCACCACAGAGGGCAGGCGGGGTCACCCAAAAAGGAAACAGACTCTGCGGCCAACCGCGCCGGTGGCCAGGACCAAATAAACAATGGCCAGTTGTGGCCAAGTTCACGCTGCGAGATCCCGAGAAAATAATATCACTGCGCACCCGGCCCCACCAGGCCACGCGGGCTCCTGGGCCACAGCTTCCAGGAACTTGATATTAACGCGCCAGTGATATTTTAGGGAGATAGAGACCCTGGGGGTGCAGCTATTGTTTCCTGTGCAAGAGCAGCCAAGTGAAACAGTGATTAGATAAAACTCACCTCACAATAACAGATAAAAACATAATGTTGTTTCTGCTTTTGTGTGTTTTGGTTTTAAGCACAGCCTCAGCACGTTAGTCCGGGCTGGGCTGGAACTTGCAGCGATCCTCCTGCCTCGGCCTCCCTGAGAGCTGGGATCACAGGCGAACAGCATTACATCTGTCTAAGCAACACAAAATTGAGATAAGAAAGCCTGCTTCCTGCTAGAGGAAGGTGGTATCTTTAGGGTTCTCACAGACAGGGCGGTTTCCCCTTATCTCTGTGGGTTCCAGTTGTGAAACTCAAGAGAGAGTTGCATCCTGGGCCAGCGCTGGACAAACCAGGGCAGACCAAAGTCTCCCAAGCAGGAGGGGGATGCAGGGAAGGGTGCCCTGGCGGGCACAGCACAGATCGACCCAGAGCAGAGTACACTGTCAGGACTCGGCAACGGGACACAGAGTTCCGGCAGGCATTAAGTCTCCATGAGCACTCAGGATCCAGTGTTAGAAATCCTATTTCAGCCACCTCTGTCCTGTCCACCTGCCCATTCATCCACCCACCCACCCGCCCACCCATCTGACCACTCCCCTGTCCCCCCCTCCCCTGCCCCAACCTGGGGTGCTGCCTGTTCTCCATCCCCATTATCACTATGAAGCTTTTCCCGGCCTCCTTCCTCACCTCCCAGTATGAGAACTGAAGCCCGTCCCTGGCAGTGTGCCGGTCCACACCCAGCCTGTGTACAGAGGGTGCGGTCGCCGCCTCCCGCCTCTGCCTGCTCAAAGCCCTCAGACCTGCTCCTGCGCACACCTCCCCTGGAGAGCAACATTGTCACTTACCAATTTTATCTTTACTTTCAGTACCAGGGGTGGGGAGGCCTCAGGTCTTGGCTAAATTGGGAAATTGTCTGGACCCGCCCTTGAACATGCAAATCTTCCTGCTTGGGCCTCTGTCACGAATGAAATGCACAAATGCAAGATTTTTAAAACCAAAATTAATGTCAAAAAATGTCATGAGAAAAAAAAAAAAAAAGATCGAGGCCCCACTGAATCCCACAGGAGCCTGAAGAAATACAGAAGGACACTGCCCACACCTCCAGGAAGGCGGTCTGTGTTTCCCCCACTCACAGTTAACTTTCCTGCAGAACATTTGCAAGTCAAAAATATATAATGAGAATAGAAACACAGAGCTATGAAAACTAGGAGCATCACTTTAGATATTTAATTTATACCAAAACTAGAGTTTTGGGGGCAATGGTACTTTCCTGGCTTTAATGGATTCAAGTTTATGCAAATTATTCTGGAGACAGGCATGGCCGTGCACACCTGTAATCCCAGCACACTGGGAGGTTGAGGCAGGAGGATCACAATCTCAAGCCCAAAATTTAAAATAAAACAGAATTAAAAATTTAAAAGGTCTAAAAAGGGCTGGGGCCGGACGTGGTGGTGTGCGCCTGTCATCCTAGCACTAGGGAGGCTGAGGCAGGAGGATTGCTGTGAGTCCAAGAGCAGTCTGGGCTACAAAGTGAGTTCAAGGCCGACCTGAACTGCATAGCGAGGCCCGTCTCAAAAAGACAAAAGACATTAATTAATTAATTAAATCAGGGCGGAAGGCTCTGGGCTCAATCCCCAGAACCACGAAGAGTAAATAAAAACCTCCTGCATCTGTTCCTGAGCAGCCACATATTCGAGGACCTAAACATTGCCGCGCTGGACGATTTCTCCACAGGGCAGGCTCACTCCTGGGGTCCTAGACTCTCCATCCCGGAGCCGCTTCCTGTCTGAGAATTTTTCACACTTTTTCTATCACAGATTTTTTACTTTATTTGCACTGCTTTGTAACGTCTCAGCCGCCCAGGGCCAGCGCTGTGCAGCACTGAGCTTAACTAGAGCTGGGATTAGGGTTCCAGGGCGCCTTCACCGCCCCGCCTGGAGGTTTATCGCTCCGTGGCCGCTCCCCTGTGGTCCTCGGCCATGACCCCCGAGAGCTTCCGGTTCTCGCTGAGCGATTTTCTTAGGAGCCCGCAGTGGCGGTGCGGGGCGACCCCACTGAGCCTCGGGAGCTGGCGAGGGACGGGCGCGTCTCACTTTGTTCTGCATCCCCGTCCCCTCCCATCCCTTGGTCCACTTCTCTTTTGCAAAATGTCAATCTCTGAATTTTCCCATCGTCTACTTTTTTTTAGTTTGCTCTTTACACGTTGAGTTCCTCACAGAAGAGGAACCAAAGCATGGGGGTCTGATTTACTTCACTCCAGCTCATGGTCTGGAGCTGCACCGGCTTTCCTAGGCAACTCGTGTTTATCCTTCTTCATGACTGCATAGAACTCCAAATATTCTTTGGCCATTGCTCTGCTCACGGGCATACAGGCTGCTTCTAAGATTTAACTGTTACGACCTGCTCTGCTATGAACACGGGCGCGCCTGGATCTCTGAAATGTGAGGTCTTTAACTCTTTCAGGAAGTTTCCTAGAAGGGGAACATGTGGGTCCCACAGAATTTCCAGTTTGGCTTGCTGAGAAATCTCCACGCTGCCTGCCAGGGATGATTCTTGGCCAGAGCTTGCACCCCCTGATTCCAGGATGACCTGTTTTCTTTGGGAGAGGGGGAGTTAGGACAGGGTCTCCCTATGCAGTTCAGGCTGGCCTTGAGCTCACTTTGTAACCCAGGCTAGTCTCTAACTCGAAGCAGTCCTCCTGCCTCAGCCTCCCGAGTGCTGGGATGACACAGGCGTGTGCCACCATGCCCGGCTTGCATGATCTGTTTTTATTGCTTCCCCAAGGAAATGCCAAGGAAATGCCGAGGACCCGCACCAGGACCCCGTCCCCCACACTTCTGGGGTGACCTCTCCTCTCCTCAGACTGCTGACCTCTCTCGGCGGCCCAGCTGGCCCAACTCCCCAGACCCCACCCTGCTGACCTCTGGGTGCTCCCCTGGGCCCGCCCTGAGTGTGGGGCTGGCCAGTTATGTCCTTCCCGTCTCTTTTCACCTCATCTCGGCCCGGTGAGACGGAAGCAGCAGGGATATACAGTCAAGGTGAAAGAGACTCCTCCGAGCTCGCCCTTGGCTGACAGCATCCAGTTGCTAAGCAACGCGGACAAACAAAAACGGGAAGTCAGCGCAGGGGATTTTGCGAGAACCTCCAACTTGTTTTTAGGGTTTTTTTTTTTTTTTAGTTTTTGAGACAGGGTCTCCCTATGCAGTTCAGGCGGGCCTTGAGCTTACGTTGTAGCCCAGGCTGGTCTCAAGCAATGATCTTCCTGCCTCAGCCTCCCGAGTGCTGGGATTACAGGCGTGTGCCACCACGCCCGGCTAGTTTTTATTTTTTACAATTGCAAATCACTTCTCCAACCACATCCACACAGAACGATAGGGACGATGAGGAGGACCCCCTCCCCAGCACAGCGCAGCCGGGACTGGCCTCGACCACCCGCCCAGAGGCACATCTGTTTCTCAGGACGAAACGATCAAGGTCTCAGAAACGAACACCCCGAGGGTGACACCCAAGAGGCTGTGTTGTGTGTGGGGGGAGGTGGGGGTGTTGGGCGTTTTTCTGTTCGTTTTTTACCACAATGAAGAAATGGGGGGGGCGCTGCAGGGAAGCGGCGCAGGGCACGGCAGTAAAGAAATGAGAGAAGGAAACAGGCCCGCAGAGGAGCGAGCGAGCGAGCGGACGCCGAACCTCCAGCCTGCCTGGAGATCCCCGCGCCTTCCAAAGCCCTCCTGGGAGGAGTCACGGGCTTTGCCCGGACACTCCGTGAGGAGCTGGCTGTGTTTCACTCCAGCAACAAACTTAGAATTTTTCTTTTTCTGTTCTTTTCTTTTTGGCTTTTTGAGACAGGGTCTCCCTGTGCAGTTCAGACTGGCCTTGAGCTCACTTTGTGGCCCGGGACGCTCAGTCCTGCCTCAGCCTCCGGAGTACTGGGATGACAGGTGTGCGCCACCACGCCCGGAGCAAAATTTTTCTTTTCAAACCAGCCCACATATAAGTCCCATCTTACACACAGGTAGGGGCCCATGCTATGCTGAGACAAGGTCAGGGACCAGAATATTATGCACCCATGAAAAGGAACAAATCTGAGAGTCCTCTTACAACGTGGATGGGCAGTACCGAGAGATAGGAGGACCGCGTGTGGGATTCCACTGATAGGGTATCCACGGATGCACCAAACGGGTCGGTGGTGTCCAGGCACCGGGTAAGGGGACCCACGCTCACTCCGAGGGATGAGAATAGTCTGGAACTAGACAGACATGGTGGCTCCGGGACAGTGTGAACGCGTCCACTCACTGCTCCTGAGCTGCTGATCTCAAGTCAGTCACACAGCTAATGAACTTCACCTAGATTTTTTTTTAAATGAAGAAGACAGACCTCTCCCTTTGAACATGAGCAGGAATATGGCTGTGGTGACCCCCCACCCCCCACTCCTCTCTTCCTCCAGCTTGTTCCGAGAGCCCCAGGTCGGCCGGCATACCGCATGCCTCGGAACACACCTGGCTGAGGGTGCAGTCCCTCTGTGGCCCTCGGTCCCTCTGAGAGGAGCCCCGGGGGTCAGACCTAAAGACCTGAGAGTCTGGAGACGGTTTTCAAAAAGCAAAGCCAAAACAACTTCAAAGGATTTACAGTCACACACATGCTGCCCTCAGACTCAGGAGGCTGAGGCAGGAGGGTCTCCCCTCCAGACCCTCCACCAATTCCCTCTGCAGAGACCCTGTTTCCCCTCAGGCCCCGTCCCATGTTTTGGGGTCAGGATGTGGATGCATCTTCGGGGGCCACTGTCCACTGTTCCCTCCACAGCCTCCCGGGAAGACCTTCCTGCCTCTGCCTGCCTGACCTTCCGATCAGTCATTTGCTCTCTGGCGCTTTTATCGCCCACAGCTCAGCTCCCACCTGCTCCCGCCCAGGCAGCTACATCACACTGCTGTAACCCTCCTGCCTCAGCCTCACACCTGGAGCTGGGGAGTGCAAAGCCCAGCCGCATGCCCAGCCGCTCTTGGCTATCTTAGTTGGAGACAGACTCCCGCTACATCGTCTGGACCAGCTTCGGACCTGGCATCCTCCTACCTCAGCCTCCCGAGCAGCTGGGACCACAGGCGAGCACCCCCCTCTGCAGGCCCAGTTCCTGTCCCGCATGGAGGTGGCAGAGAGGACAAACAACCCCAAGCCTGGGACCCTGAGTCACATATCTGGGGCACCTGCCCTGTGTCCCCACCCCAACTTGGGGTTCCGCGGGCCACCGGAAGGACCTTCCCTCCCGGGCCCCACGTGTGTGCCAGCCGAGCCCTGTGGGGAAGCACGCTGGGGAGGTCAGATCTGTGCCACCGGGGGCACAGGGTGTGGCACATCCTCTACCTTGTGCTGTGGTTGTGGCTGAGCGTCAACAACAGCAGCCCAACTCCCGGCGGCGTGTCACCCCAAGTGGGGGGTCTAACGCGAGCTGGGGGTCCCGGCAGGTGCGGGAGGCCGTGTTTAACCACCAGTCCACGTCCACTTTACACCGATGTCCACTCCTCACCTTCCCCCGCCGCCCTTGACCCATTTTCCTCCCGCAAGCGCTCCCTCCCCGTTCCCTATGGGTTCTCTTACTCTAGGTCTTTATTCACGTTTCGGGTTTTTTTTTTCCACAGAAGAGAAACCACACGATGTCTAGGCTCACGTACCCGGTTTCCTCCAGCTCAGATTCTGGTCTCAAGGGGCATCCATTTCCCCCCATGAGACTCAACTTTACCCTTCTTCGTGGCAGAGTAATACTCCACGGATACACAGTCTGCTTGCAGAACTTAGTTGTTATGAGCCCTTAGGACATGAACGGCAAAGCTTGGGGAACACCAGCTCCCACATACTCACCTGCCTGGCAGTGTCTGCCCCCAAACCTCAACCTGAGAGGCTTCCAGGGCCATCCGTGCGCTCCCGGAGGGGCTCCTGCCGCGCTGAAGGGGGCAGCTTCCTCTTCCTACCCCCCATGTGCATCCATGGTATTCAGGGCGGTGTCTCAGTGACTGCGACCCTCAGGGACTAGACCGCTGCAAGTGCCCGTTCCCCGTGGTCTGACCTGCGTGATCCCACCCCCGTGACCTGCACTCCTGGGCTCAGATTCGTAGAGTCTGTGTGCTTGGCCAGCTTTGCTCAGGACCCAGGTGCACGTCCAGGTCAGGCGTGTGCAGCTGTGGAAAAGCCGCATCAGCAAGCCGTGGGGCTGGGACGCTTCAGCAAGAACCTTCCTCCCTCCCCGCCATGAACTGTTTCTTCTCTGCCCCCCCGGGGGTCCTGACTTCTCTGTGCCACCCCAGGACAGCAAACACGTGGAGCCTCGAGACCGCAGGAGTCCTAAGCCCCAGAATCCCTGAGGGCCGGTGAGACGAGTCACCTCCTGTCTTCAAATCTTCGCTTCACATCTGAGCGCGGAAAGCTGTGGACCTTGGCACTTCTCCCCCGATACAGGCCCAGCTGAAATCTGTGGGGACGAGAAAGCAAGCAGAAAGCAAATTATCTGAGACTGAGCCGGGCATCGCGGTGCATACCTATAATCCAGCCCTCCGGGAGGCTGAGGCAGGAGGATCGCCCAGTCTGAGCAATTTAGCCAGACCATCTCAAATAAAATTATTTTGTTGATATTGCTGTTCTGTTTTTCTTTAAAGGGTTATAATGTAGCTCGGTGCCTTACCCCGCAGCCCAAGCAGAGACGCCCCTTGCGCGAAGAAGAGGGAATCACGGTGAGCAAGGGAGAGGGAAGACCTCCACCATTCCCTCTGGAGCAAGCAGATCTCGCGATAAATGATCCTGTCTAGAAGAAATTATCCTGGTCTCCTGATAACTGATCTACGGATCTGTTCTGCTCTCACAGTAATTAACCGGATCGCCCGTGAACTGTCGAGGCCTCACGGTAACTGAGCCAGCCTCGCCATAACAGATGCAGCCTGGGAGGCCCAACACAACCCAGACGTGGTTGCTGAGGGGTTCCCTGGCTACGGCACAAAGATGGGATGGGAGATCCCAGCGCCTTTAGCAGCCTCACATGGGAAACCCTCCAGCATGGGAACCACGGGGGTGGAAACCACATCAGAACCACAGCAGCTGTGGAGAGCAAGCCCAGGTAGCACGTACTTTTCCACTTAGGGGCTCCGTGCGACCCAGGCGCAGCATCGGGTCCGAAAGTGGCTCCAGGGTCCCCAGGGTGAACCCCGGGGCGGGTGGGGCTCCTGGGGCCAAGGGTCTCCCTTTGGGGGTGAGAATGTTCTGGGACCAGCACAGGAGCTGGTGCTGCACTGTGGAGAACGCACCCAATGCCCCGAGCTGCGCCCTGTGAGGTGTGAACTCTCGGGAGCGGAGCTGCTAGGCTGAAGCCCAGGAGCTCGGAGCTTCCCCAGCCTCCGCCCTGAGCCGCACTCGGCCCCGCGTGGTGCGAATTCCAGCTCTCTTTGTGGAAAGGGGGTGAAATCACAAGCGACCCTCCTGCCTCAGCCTCCCCAGTGCTGGGATGACAGGCGTGCGCGCGCCACCACGCCTGGCATTCTGGGCCCCTTCTGGAGGCTGTGCGGAGCTCTGTCAGCCCGGAGCGGCGGGGCAGGGATTGAGGAGCGGGAGAAGTGTCCCTGGGCTGGGACGGCGGGACCTGGGTGAGCCCACCGTGAGACCTGGGGACTGCTGGTCCGTTAGGTGACACAGGCTGTTACATGGCCTGGGTCGGAGTTTTGTTAAACATAAAGAAGTGCAGGGTTTGCTCCATGGTGAGAGCAGCAGGAACGTAGGCGAAGCCCCGAGACGCCTGAGCCTTCCTGCCCCAGTGACCTACAAAGCTGCGGGTGGGCTCCTAACCGCCCCACGAGAACCCATTACTGATGTATTTCTGGGATCTCCCAGAGTGCTCCCGCCAACGGGACCCCAAGATCTGACCTCAGGGGAGGGGGGAGGGGCAAAGAGGACCCTTAAGCTGCCAAAGTGAAGGAATTGCCTGTGGGCTGTGATAACCCCCTGAAATGCAGGAGGAAATGAGTGAAGGGTGACTTCCTGTGATCCTGGACGTGAAGGTGTCCCGGGCTGTGCTCTCTCCACAGGCTCCTGGGGAGACCCTCCTGCCTCTGCCTCCTCCCAGGGATCCCGGTGGCGCCATCGCTCCGGCCTCTGCCTCTGTCTTCAAGCGGCTTCTCCCACATCCCGTCTTCTCTTCTGCTTTTTCACTTGTTCCACAGTACGGGTGAAACTCTTGAAGTCCTAAGTGTCTGCAAGGGCTTTCTGAAAAACAACCCCAACGGTACAAGAAACAACAGCAGACATTAACAAATGGGACGATATCAAATCAAGCCAGGCGCGGTGGCGCACTCCTGCAATCCCAGCACTCAGAAGGCTGAGGCAGGAGGGTCACTGCGAGTTGGAGGCCAGCCTGGGCTACAAAGCGAGCTCAAGCCCAGCCTGAACTGCACAGCGAGACCCTGGGTCTAAAAGACAAAAAAAAAAATAAATAAATAAAAATAAAAATCTCCACGTCACAGCAACAGAGCGAAGAGCCAAACTTCTGCCTTCTCAAGGACACTGTCCTTGGCTTAGGACCCAGTGCTCCTGAATAAAGTCTCTGGGCCAGGGCGCAGGTCGGGGTGCGCACCTATCTTCTGAGGGAGCGAGGCTGCACCCTGACCCTTCTCTGGGTGCAGCAGGAGCATCTCTGTACTCAGCCTGAGACGGCTGTGTTCACCCCAAAAATTCAGGGCAGGAGGAAGGCAAGTCCAGGACCCAGAGGATGGCTCTCGTGCCAAGGCGGGTGCATCGGGAGATTTGTTCCGTCCTGGCAAGAAGCGAGCAGCTTGCTTGGCCCCGCTGTAGCCCCCTCGCCCGGGTGCGTGTCCAGGGTCAGCAGCGGTCAGCAGCCCCGGAGCCCTGACCTCGACAGTGGCCATGGCCGGGCCCTGGAAGCACCTGGCCTGGCTTCCCAGGGCAGCTTGGGGCTGGGCTGGTTGCTATTTGAGTCTTTCCCTTCCTCCAGGACCTGCCCGCCCTTTGTTACCGTCCACATCAGGCCACGAACTCCCCTGGGCCCCGAGACTTCCTGTCCCCCTTGCCCTACTGACAGCAGCCACAAGCGGCACTCCCACGGTCCCTGGGCCGGCCAGGGCTCAGCCGGGGCCCTCAGGACCTGAGCTGGACTTTTCCAACTGTGGACACTTTTGAGGCCCCTGAAAATAACCAGGTCTTACAACCAGGCCCTGCCTCTAGCACGCCTGACCCTAGGAATCTCCTTGCACAGGACCCACCTTTCCTCCGTGAGGCTTTGGAGGAACAGCCAGGTAGAAACCATAATGTGAAAAGGGCTGCTCGGCAGAGATCTGCCAAAGCCAGGACTGTGGCCCTCAGTGGCCCCCAAGCTGCTGCTTTAAATAAAGTTTTATTGGAATACAGGGGGGCTAGCGAGGTCTCCCTAGCTTCTCCTCCTGTGGCAAAGTTGGGTCACTTCAGCAGGGACTTATCAAAGAAGTTAAGGCTCATTAGCAAAGAGGTACTGACCCCTCTGAACCCCTTTGAACCCGGGGCGCGCTTCTTTGAGCTCCGTCTGCTCTGCACTGCCCTTGGTGGTGGTGAAAAGACACAGTGAAAATCAGGAGGGAAGCGGGGCAAGGTGCCCCATGTTGTGCCGTGGAGCTGGGGGCTCCGTGTCCTCCCAGCTGCGCGTTCAGCTCGGGAAGGATCCCGGACCCCTTTGGCCAGACACCGAAGTGCTGGTGCTCTGTCTTTGCATTATCTGGGGGCACGTAAGGTCAGCGCTGGACTCAGCAGGCCGAGTCAGGAGCGTCTCCTCACCAAGTCCTGAGACTGCTGAGCTACATCGAGGGCTCAAGCAGAAGAATGTGCAAAGGCGGCCCCATTCTGCCCCAGGGAGCCAGCGATCAGCCCTCTGGGCCGGTGACTTCAGTCCTTACTGCACACCAGGCCTGTCTGCACAGCACACCACGTTTCTACATTTTCGTGCGTTTTGTTTCAGTCTCTCTCCCCGTGGTGGAGTCTTGCTGTGCGGCCCAGGCCAACCTCTGATTCACAGCAGACTCTCCTGCCTCAGCCTCCCAGTGCTGGGGTGACAGGCGTGCACAGTACCCCACCAGGCTCTGGGTTTTTGAGTGTGGATTTCGCAGTCGGAAACCACGTCTTCGAACACGGGTGCCACGCTGCCACACCCAGACACAGCCTTTGCGCCCCATGCACGCAGGCGACCCAGGCGGGCCCCACGCCCTGGACCTGAAGTAGCACCCAGCCAGCGCCAAGCTCCATGCGGCAGCCGGATGCCCCAGCCTGCTGGCTGCAGACCCAGATATGTCGCAATGCTCACGAGCCCGCAATGAGAAAGGAAATGTGTTCCCTTAGCAGATTTTTTTTTCTTTAGCTCTTTTTTAACTTAAGAAGAAACGAAAAAACAGGAATCTGTTTTGTCTGGGAATGCAGCGTCCCATCACTGCGTGCTGTAACCTCAGTCACCGAGTCCTCCTCCCTCCGTCCCCTGCCCGCCCCCGCCCCCGCAAAAACCAGAGGCATGGGTCCCCCCACACGCCCCACATCCTCCTGGACCACGCCCAGCCAGGGAGGGGAGGGCAGGGCAGGGCAGGGGAGGGGAGGGCGGCGCCACGCTCCCAGGCGTGGCACCGGTGGTGGCCAGTGATACGGGCCCCTGTGCAGCTGCCACGGGCTGCACAGCAGCAGCACCTCTCAAGAGCACACAGACGGTTACACAGGAAATTTCAAAATGGGTTTTCTCTGCTGCTGCTACTGCTGCTGACACTCAAGCCCCAGCAGTCAGTGGCAGCTCGGAGGCGGACGCTGAGGACAGCGCACCCGCAGACAGGTGGCCAGGGCACGCAGGTGGGCAGCCTGGCACCACTGTGCTGGTGCTGGAGAGATGGCACTGCCTCTGCTTACCGTGCCGTGCAGGTTAGCTCCAAGGCGCTTGTGCAGCCTGGGCTGCAGGGACGTGGAGGGTTCTTCTGATCTCAGCATCTGAGCAGCCCCGGAGCCTGTGGCAGGTAAGCCCCTGTGTCTTCTTGTTATTTGAATTCTTGAGGAGCAAGAACTTGCTCAGGGGACAAGAGTCTGTGGCAGGTCTGCCAGCCATGGGACTCCTAGCATAACAGCAAAACCCCAGCAGGTTTGCGCAGCGCTCGGTCAGCCAGGTGGGCTGGCAGGCGGATGACGCGGGACAGATGGCCGGACACGACACATTTGCCATGTGCACACATCTCTGTCTGGCGGCTGAGATTGGCCAGCCGGGTCCTGGTGGCCAGCTGGCCCCCGGGCCACCTGCTTGGCATTAGAAAACCCAGCTGTTTCAGGGGAGCCTTTCCGAACTGGGGTGGAGGCTCAGCGTGGGTTCAGGGCAGATGATGGGTGCCAGCGCCCGGGGCAACAGCAGAGAGGCTGGGCGGGAGTGGGTGCCCGTCCCCGCCGGTAAAGAGGAACTGCGGGGCACGTGGCTGCACGGGGCTTGGGGTTTTTTCCTTTCCCTGCGGTTGCCTTGTTTATTTCATGTGTGAGATACCAAGCATGGAACCCGGGACGCGCGGGTGCGTGGGATGACGCCGGTCACGCCTCTGCCTGTCCGTCTGTCCATCCGCCTGTCTGTGTGTCTCCTCAGCGTCCAAATGTGCCGTGTAATCCGTCAGAGATGCACGCTCCAGTGTGCCAAGGGGAAAACCCCAAGGATGAAGGCATTACAGAGCTATTTAAAGGTCGACAAGGACATGCAGCAGACAGATCTTTTGCAAAAGGGAATGGGGCCTGCAGGGCCAGAAGAGGGGCGGGAGAAATAAAAAGAATTCAAACGCATTACGCGGCCGAGCTGGCGGTGCACGCCTGTCACGCCAGCTCTCGGGAGGCTGAGGCAGGAGGGTCGCCCTGAGTTCGAGGTCAGCCTGGGCCACATACCAAGACCCCGTCTCAAAAAAAACCAAAAAGGGTGTGTCCACACACCAAACTCCCACTCTGCTGCGCCTCAGCTCTCCCTGGTGCTCAGGGCGGGGTGGAGGCCACGGAGCTAGGCCACAGCGCCGGCTCCGGCAGCAGAGCGCCCACCCTCGCGGGGCCCCTAACGCTCACTGTGCCTCCCCCGCAGCCTCTTCCGGGGCGGAGCCTCCCCTTGGGCGTGGTCCCTGCGGCCTTGAGACACCTTGGAGACTCTCCTCCTTGCCCCAGGGGGGCGGCACTGGCTGTTGCAGTGGGTGCAGATCACCCTCACCCTGCACCTGGGCCAAGGGCGTCACTGGGCTCCTAGGGGAATCTGAGACCCTCCGAGACCCGAGGCCCAGCCTGAGCGCAGGAGCACACAGCGTACAGGGAGAGCCGGGGAGTGGTCGTGCATGCCTGTAATCACAGCACTGAGGAGGCTGAGGCAGGACGATCTCTGCAAGTTCGAGGTCAGGCGGGGCTCCAAAGTGAGTTCTGAGCCAGTCTGAACGACATAGAGAGACACAGAGAGGCTCAGCCATGGGAAAGGGGATGTCTGGACGGGACACCAGGGCCTGGGGACACAGGGTACGGTGCAGGCCTAGCGTGGCCCAGGCAAGGGACCAATGCAGGCTCTGGATGAGGGCCAAGGCTGATGCCCTCTGCAGTAAGGTAGAGGAGAGACCCCGGCCGGGCGTGCAGAGGCCACAGGGAGTGTCCTAGCAGCTTCACATAGAGGCCTGGAGCTTTGGGCAGAAGACATCACGGGTGTGGAATGGGAGGTTTGCCCACCCAGGTGTCAGTGGCAGGGCTCCTGGAGGGTCCTGATGGCAGGGAAGGTGGGCATGGAGACCCGCAGAGTGGGGGGAGCAGACGTCTGTGGGGGCTGCGCTGCAGTGCAGGAGCTGGGCTCTGTTAGTCACTCCACTGTCACTGAGATATAATACCTGACCCCACAGCTTGGAGGAGATGGGGCTCACGGTTGCAGAGGGTGCCGTCCACGGTCGCTGCTCCAAGGCGGGAGCGTCACGGTGGACGGGTGTGGGGAGGGGAGATGCTCCCATCACGGCGCCCAGGAAGCACAGAGAGGAGGGGGAGCCAGGGACCAGAACTCACCTTCCAGGTCCCACCGCAGTGACCAGCTCCGACCAGGTCCCACCTCCTACAGCACAGTCAGCCAGGAGCTCGTCCATCTTGGATCCACTGATGAGCACAGCGCCCCGTGATCCTGCCACCCTCCAAAGCCCCCTCTCAGACCACAGGACAGTTCTGGGGACATGTAGATTGAAATTGGAACTGTCAGCGTGCCCAGACCCCACCACCCAGGTGCCAGGAGAATACCCACTCAGGGTGGTGAGGAGAATGGGCCCACATGTTGCTGACAGTCCCCGGGAACAGGGCGGCATGACTAAACTTTCCCCTGGCCCTGAGCTACTGGATTAGGAGAGACAGACAGACAGACACACAGACACACAGACACATACCTACATACAGACACACACATACATAGGCAGACAGATGACCAGTGAGGGGCTGGCTGATGGATATACGTGGATGGCTAGAGGAGGGATGGATGACCAATGCAGAGATGGTGGACACACAGATAACAAACAGACCAACCCTAAGTGCTGGGAGAGCAGAGGGACACCCATGTTAGACGGGTTGAAAGAAATCAGTATGGGGATGATGGGTGCGTGGTACATGGAGGATGGACGTATGGTACACAGTACACAGAAATGGGCCGGTGGGTGGGTGCATTGGTGAATGGATGGATGTGTGAATACATGGATAGATGGGTGGGTGGATTCATGGATGGGTGGGTGGATG
>PVLD010026720.1:0-21803 GCA_004027595.1 Dinomys branickii | reverse complement strand
ATCAAAGACGTGTGTACAGTCTGTTAAAGCATTTCCCAAGGAAAGATCCGAGGCTCTCCCAGCTCCCTCTGCGTCAGCCCGGCTGGCCTCCGTCTGCCTGGGAACAGCTGGGGTGGTTCTGGCCCCAGGTCCCTTTGAACCTCTGTGCTCTTTAGAACAGGGCTTGGAG
The DNA here is from genome assembly GCA_004027595.1 of Dinomys branickii. Lineage (NCBI taxonomy): Eukaryota > Metazoa > Chordata > Mammalia > Rodentia > Dinomyidae > Dinomys > Dinomys branickii. Next base: position 21,634 of record PVLD010026720.1, on the reverse strand, counting down.
GCGTGCAGCCCTGTCTTCCTCATCTTTCAGTTTCCATCCTAAATTCTACCTATCGGCTGGGACCCTTTGCCTCCTACAGTAACAATCTGCCTGTCTGTCTGCTTTATTTTCAGGATAGTTTATTGCAATATGAAGTTCTGTTGTTTATGGGGAGGGAGAGAGAGAGAGAGAGAGAGAGAGAGAGAGAGAGAGAGAGAGAGAGAGAACGAGAGAGAGAGAGTTCTACCTTCTCAACTCATACTTAGAAAGTAAATTTTAAGACATGTTTTACCTAGTACAGCATAGTGCAGTGCTCGGCTAGCATTTGTAGGCTGATTGGATGGAGGAATATACCCTGTTATATTGCACATTCAAACTGGGATACAGCCGGGCGTGGTGGCACATGCCTGTAATCCCAGCACTCAGGAGGCTGAGGCAGGAGAATCATTGTGCGCTGGAGAGCAGCCTGGGCTACGAAGTGAGCTCAAGGCAGCCTGAACTGCATAGCGAGACCCTGCCTCAAAAAGGCAAAAAAAAACCCCCCAAAACAAGAAACAAAACAAAGAACAAAAAACTGGGATACAGTGTCACAGATGCACAGAATCTTGTTTTTCCTTCAAGGAAGTCAGAATGCAGCAGCAAGACCCACTCTGCAAGGGAAATTTTTTATCACAGAATGCAAAAAGCATAGAGCAGAGCTGCAGGCTACTGGATTCTGAATAACACAAAAAAGAATTTTTGGTGCTATATTTATTTCTTCATTTTATACAAATGCAAATTCTCACCTTTGCCACTTGCTTAGCCCTGTAAAATTCGAAGTGACCTCCACGGGTTGAGGAAGGACAGGCTGACACAGAGCAGGTAGGTGCTCGATGACTATGAAGTAGGAATTTCATGCAGGGGCAACGTGTGACTTAGATTCTAACAGCGGCCCCAATAAATACGCGGTGGCCCTCTGCGCTTCCCACTTTGTAGAAGAAAAATATGCTTCTTGGGAGCAGCGGTGTGTTTATTACAGCATTATTTCATGGCTTTTGGTGCTTGCTGGTGGTCCAGTGAATCTTTAGGCAACTTGAGTTGCTTTCTCTCTGTCTTCCTGGGATAGAAAAAAGGATGAACGTGGCTAGGCCAAATAGAATATATCATGTTAATGTAAAACAGGTTCCAGGTTTGTAAGAGTACATAGTTTTGACACTTTTTTAAAATAAAATATTCTTTCTTTTTTTCTTTCTTTCATTCCTTCTTTTTCTCTGTTATTGTGGTGCTGAGGATTGAACCACAGGTCCTGTGCATGCTAGGCAAAGACTCTACCACTAATATACATCTCCAGGCTTCTTAAAAAAATTTTCTTTTTCAATTTTTGTGACAGGATCTCAATACATTGCTTAAGTTTGCCTCAAACTTGGGATCCTCCTGGCTTGGTCTCCCTAAGTAACTGGAATTACCAACCTGCACCATTACCTGGTGTTCATTAGAACACTTTTATAAAACTCTCAAAGGGTACGTGAGTACAGTCTTGTTTTCGCCAAGTAGAATACTCTGAATACTTCGATGTGTCCTTTCTCGTGACACTTCCATGTAGGCACACATGAGTATATATATATGTTGTGATTTTGTTATGGGGCATTTACAAAAATATGTTCTTATAAAGTAGGCTTTCATAGGAATTGGTTTTCATTTACTACTTTGTGGAAATACCTCCATATCACAGTGTCCCATACAATCCTGACATTCTTTGTCAGCATATATTGTTAATAAGTGGCCCATATTGTATAAAGCCACCATGCCACCCATCAACATAGTACCTAGACAGAGTTTTGACAGAATTCAGCGACATGTTGTGCATTTGCTACTCAGCACAGGCAGTTCATGTTGGTGCCCAAGTGCTGTGAAAGGTCTTGGTTTTGGAGTGTCTGGTGTCCTTTAAAAACCTATCCTACCTGTCTGATCAAACGCTAGTACTATTAAATGTCTTTGGCCCATCTCACTTCCTTAAAGTGCATGCAGTGGAAATGTCTTACATATATACGATAATACAGCAGAACACACGGATTAAAAGTTATGGAGGTTGTTATATTTTAAGTACTGGGAATTGAACCTAGGGCCACTGAAGGACATCTCAGCCCTTTTTAAGTTTTCTCTTTTATTTTCAGATGGAGTGTCATTAAGTTGCTCTAGCTCAGGCTAGTCTGAAATTAGGATTCTGCTGCCTCAGCGGCCTCCAGTGTTGGGATAAAAGTAAAAGTTTTAATTTAGAGACAAATCTGTGATGCTGCAAGATGTGGTGGTGCAGGCCTGTAATCCCAGCAGTAGGGAGGCTGAGACAGGAGGATCGCCACAAGTTCAAGGCTAGCCTGGGCTATACAGTGAGTTGATACATAGTGAGACTCTATCTCAACAAAACAAAACAAAGCAACAGTAAGGCACAGCAAGTGGATAAAATCTTGCAAAAAGATTAACCCACTGCAGATGTTTTTTCAAGCACCCTTCCCAGTATCCTTCTGTGGCAAACAGATGAGGATGGAATTGTGGAAGAGGGCAGGCCACATCCATAAATTACTTTGCAGAAACAGTCATCAGCAAGCAGACCAGGAGAAGAAAAGGCTGTGTCTTGCTTACTTGTCTCCCTTCTGGGACAAAATCTGACACCCAAAAGGAAGCAGGGAAAGGTTTATTTAGCTCACAGTTTGTGGAGGTTTCAGTCCATAATCAGCTGGCGCCAAGGCAGGGAGGCCTAGCACAGGGGCAGCAGTGTAAAATGGCAGAGGACAGCAAAAGCAAAAAAAGGGGTGGGGGGGCGGGTAAGCCTCTTTTTCTCCCTTAGGCTGTGTGGCGGCTCTCCACCCCCACCCTCTCCTTGCCCTCCTCTTCCACAAGCTCAAGATGTTTACAAAGTGAGGACCCTGGGCCCCCTGCGGAGTCACTTTAGTTAAGCTTCTAAGCTTCTCAATTCTCAAGTTGACACAATGTATCAACCATTACAATCCACTCCTCGTCAACTTGGCAGCAGACACAAAGACATGCTTATTCTTACCGTTTCACAATTTGGACATTTTAACACAGCTTTAACATTCTTTAATAATTAGTATCGAGTCTCTCAACATTATATTACATTGGACCATAACATTTGTCCTTGGACCCCCCAAAGATTCATGCACATCCTCTTAATACAAAAGGTATTTAGTTCATCTGCAAGATTTGCCAAATCCTAACCGTTTCAGCGTTGCTGAAAAGTCTAAATCCTAAATCTGCTCTGCCATGTAAGGCAAACTCTTAGCTGCTAGCTCCTGCACAAATAAAAATGAAGTTAAACACTTCCAACATTCAGTGACACAAGATGAACATTTTCCTTTCAAAAATTACAAACGAGGATACAAAAAAGTAGGACCAAATAGAATCGAATCCAAATCGAATCGAATCCACAATCTGGCAGGACAAACACCTGAGGCAACGCTAGTCCCAAAGGGCTTGGGTGACTCTACCCCTAAGGCACTTATGGTGGTTGTAGCACTCATGGCTGCTTTGCTTCCTGCTCGAGGTTTTCCTCAGACAATCCTTGTTCCTGGCTTTTCCAAATTTCTGGGGTCTCCACCACACCCTTGGCCTCAGCCTCACAGCTTCACACACTGCCCTCTCAGGGGCACACTGCCTGGCCTCCCAGGCCTTCTGAAATTGGGGTGGAAGCCTTCTTAACCCCACAGCTCTTGCATTCTGTATGCATCTAAAACCAGTGCCATGTGGATCATGCCAAAGTCTGCTGCCAGCTGGAGAAGTAGCCAGGCTTTCCTCTCTTGGCTATGAGGTTTGAGTGCCTGGATCACTGGGCACACTGAATCCAGCTTGAGGCACAAATTTCCTGTATTGCTGTCATTCTGGAACGTGGTGCTCTGTGGCTTTCTCCTCAAAGCAAAGTCTTTTACTTTTGCAGTTTGAAGCCTGCAAAGGGTAGAGACTTGCTGCTTCTAGCGATGCCCTCAGGCCATCTTTTCTATGCTGTTCCTTCTCAGTAATCCTCAGCTCTATCTTTGCAGTCCATAGCTTCATTGGTGCTTCCTTTTTGGGCCAAACTCACAATATTTTAAATCATCCTGCTAGGCTCCTTACTCTTGATTCACAACCTAAATCTGGCTAAAAGGCTCCAGCAATAAACATGCCAACACCTCAACATTTGACGGCTTTGAAATTTCTTCTGCCGGATTAAGTAGTCCACCACCCTTAATCTCAGTCTCAGGCAAAGTCTCTGGACTCAAGCAAAATATAGACAAACTTTCTGCCAAGCCATAATGTACATAGTCTGGACTCCAACCGCCAATGCAGTCCTTCTTCCCAGCAGAAACCTCCCTTGCCTAATTTTTACTGGTAGGATTTTATCAGCCTTCTGGTCTTCTGAGCTCTGATCAGATTCTCCCAAACAGAACAGCCTGAGGCCTTCCAGCACTTCTGTTTCAGGTGAAATCTCTGAATGTTTCCAAACTCTCCCCACAAGCCATTCCCAGAGGCTCTTGAACCACATGGTCAGGTATAGTCACTTCTCTGCTACCGAATTCTGTCTTGGTTCCTTTTCTCTCATTGCTGGGACAGAATGTCCAACACCCACAGTTAAGGAAGGAAAGGTTATTTAGCTCACAGTTTGTGGAGGTTTCAGTTCGAAACCAGCTGGTCCCCTGTGGAGTCACTTAGTTAAGCTTCTAAACTTCTCAGTTCTCAAGTTGACACAATATTTTGACCATTACAGGCTGCCAGCCAGAAGCTGAGGAACTGTCTCCTAACTGGTAAGTCTAGTCCTCTGAGGACTTCCACAAGGGAGGGAACCAAAATGGTGCTGCCTGCCACTTTCCTGGTAACGGGGATTAATGAGCACAGTGGCGGTCGATCAGTAGGAATTATGGGAAGTGAATACAAAGCTTCCTTGGATCTATTCTGAGATTCTCATTTAAATCACATAATAGACTCACACAGCAAAATTGTTTCAGCTTTGCCTTAGGCAAGTACAGCATGAGGAATAGGGAAGAAAAGGAAAACTGAGTAATACCTTTGGATGAAGCCCTTTTTTTTTTATTTGAAAGAAGAGAATTTAAGAGGAAGTTTTGTTAACCGAGTTTGTAGTTTTTAAGTACATAGCTCTAAAGAATCACGGACACAGCAACGGCAGGGAGCAGCTGCGAACCTGCAGGGCAGGGCCGGGAAAGGCCTAGGGCAGGGCTGGGAGAACCTGAACCTTAAGCCTCTGCTGGGGCCTCCTACTCAGTTGGTGTCCGTGTCTTAGATTTCCGGGAGGCCTGACAGGGCTGGGACCCAGGCCTGTTAAAAGGGGTGCTGACGAGCTGGTGTTAACGGTTCCTGTAGAAAACTTGATGAAATTGGTCCTGGAAAAACTTCAATCCAGATCCAGCAACTGCTCTGGGAAGTATTTCTGCTGCACCGGTGTAGATGCCAGTTCCTGCAGCCTGAGGCTCAGCGCCTGGTCTACCCCGGGGTCAGTTCTGGCGCCACTGTTTTTAAATGTCCTTATCTCCTTGGAAGATTCTCCTGCTCCTCCCTAGTGACCAGCAGCATTTGGGGGCAGGGGACAATGTCCTGCGTTCCTGTCCTTTCTGCAGGGAGCGGTGGCTACAGGAAAGGGCACCGAATCAACTCAATGTTTGGGTCACTCCACCTCAGCCTTCCTTCACACAAACACAGCCGTCCAGTCAGCACCAGCACTGCAGGGCTGGTGCCTGAGCACCGTCGCCTCGCTGAGCCATGTCCCTCTTGGTGCTGTCCCCTCAGAGGGCCACGGAGCTGTTCCCTAGAGAGTAGGGGTTTGTGATCCTTGTACAACTCAAACGAAAATAAAGAGGAAGTCCACTGTGCTAGGGAGCCTGCGAGACAGAGTGGAGGCTGAGGGAGAGGCCTGGGCTCAGGAAGTGCAGTTCTGTGGGGCTGGACAGTCGTTCAACACCGCACAGCTTTGGTTCCATGTCCTCGTCTTGCCCATTGGTCACCATTCCCTCTACTTCAGACCCCTTTCACCACTCTGCTCATATTTCTTCAACCGTTAATTTCATATGTCACCTTTTCAAGGGCTTTCTTTCCTACTGTGATCTTTCCCACCCCAGTCAAAATGAACCATCTCTTCCCAAGCTGTGGTGGTGGTTTCATATGTTTATCTGTAAAGTGAGTACAGGCATGGTGGCACGTGCCTGTAAGGGGGGGGCTGAAGCAAGAGGGTCACTGAGAGTTCAATTTCAGCCTCCATCATAGAGTGGTACTGAGTCTCAAAAAAAGACAGTAAGATAAAATCTCCCCTGCTCTACTAGCCATGCTTGAAGTACTCCATAGTCCCTGTGGCTAATGGCTGCTCTACTGCACAGCACTCACATACAGTGACTCCACATCCTATTCAACAGCGCTGGACAGGAGGGAAGAGAGGCGAAACGACAGTGTCACACACATACTCACTGGCAGGCACCTGCGCACGCACGCGCACGCACACACACAGACACACAGACACACACACACACACACACACACACACACTCTCTCTCTCTCTCTCACCTGTGTGCACTCACACGCACACGGATGTAGGGAGGAAGGGAAGGAGGGGAAGGGGTGCTATTAGAGACCTGCGATAGGGCGATGGTACAGCGGGGCTGCCTGATTACTCTACCCTGAGGCTGGACCCAGGGCACCATCTGAGGAGGCCACAATGAAGCAGGGATGGAAGGAAGGGAAACTGTGAGCCGGGGACTAAGGGAGGGAGGAGTGAGGCAGAACCCAGCGAGAGCAGAGGCTCAGGCCGGGTAAGTGTGAAGGAAGCCCTGAGGCTGTGGCTGGTGGGCAGGAGAGAGAGCAGCAGAGGACACCTGGGAGAGAGGTCCTCTGAGGCTTCCTTAGGGTGAGGAGTGCGGAGTAACTGCTAAGAAGTTGGTGTTTCCTTTTCCTGAGCAAGCTAAGGGAGCGTGGGGAGCGGGGCAGTGCTGTGGTCTGACTGCGCGTTCACTTTTCTCTCATTCTCTCCCAAATGAACGGGACATCATTTAATTTTCTGTGGGCCATTCGAACATTCGTTCCCCTCTACGCGGTCAAGGTGGGATCTGTGGTGTTGCTTTCAAGCATACGTAGGCAGGGGTGAATGGGGCAACAGGTTACTAGAAATAAACTTATTCTGTGTAACAAGAACTGGAGTGTAAGGGTGTGGAGAAAATTTGGCTCTGGGACTCTGGAAGGGAAGAACAAGGTCCTGGTTCCAGCTCTCTTTTATGGAACAGGGCGTGTGAACCAATAGGCTGTGGGACATCCTGTGTGATGGCCCAGCGACTTGGAGTGTTTGAGCTGAAGACTGTGGAAGCAGGGTATTGCATTACAGGCCTGTAATTATAGCACTTGAGAGCCTGAGGCAGGAGGATAGGAAATTCAATCCCATCCTGCACTGCTTAGTGAGGCCTTGCCTCAAAAAAGCAAATCCAATTCAACCCAAACCAAAAGGAAAACAAGATGGAGGCCTAAGGCAAAGATCTTTCAACCAAGGTTAGTGTAAGACACTGAAGTCCTCTATGTGGGGCTGGGATAGGCTGGAGAAAAAGTTTAAACGGTTAGAATGGCAGAGGCTACATGACGACAACTCACTTCATTCCACAAGAGGTCAAAAAGAGCCAGGCAGGGTGGTACACGGCTATAATCCCAACCCTGATGGAGGCTCAGGTAAGAGGGTTCCAAGTGTGAGTCCTTCCTGGGTAATTTAGTAATTTAGCAGGACCTATCTTAAAATGAAAAATGCATGGGGATACAGCTCAATACCTACACCCCGGGTTCAACCAAGTGCAGAGGCTGTTGCAGCAGTGTTCTCCAGAATGTAGGACATGGCCTGGGTGTACCAAGCCCATCCCTGTCTCCACAAAGCCCCTCATAGTTGCAAAGCTGGAAGTGGAGCTCGTGTTACTATGTGGGCAGAAATTACTGAATCTTTACAGCAAAAGCGAGTTAATGAAGGACCAGGCAGCTTACTCATGTCTGTGAGGCTCAATGAGTAAGAAAGCGCGAGAGGGAAATCCAGCCTGGACGGGCGCACACGTAAGTGCTCTGGTCTCAGCTTCCTTCTGGATAGATGAGGCCCGTCCTCCAGCATTTGCATGCACCTGAGCCCTGCGTGCAGTCTGCTCTGCACAGTAGGTGATGCTCGCTCATGCTCTTCGCTAATGTTCTCAGTGCCTTAGGTCGGTTTTCCAAGCTCTGCCCCAGCCCTGGGGCTCACTGGGGCAATCGTTTGCAAGAGACAGCGCCAGTGTGCTTAGTTCTATTTATCAGGGAGAAAATCAAGGTGTGGAAGGCTCTGTCACACAGAGTCACTGGGATACAAAACCAGTGTTTCTTGAGGTTTTCTCCTGACATCCCTCAGGGCACATAGCCTGAGCCACTGCTTATGGTACCGTGAGGAGCTGGACAGAGCACTTCGCGTTCCTCTCCTTCGTCTTACTCCAGGTGAACTCGGACGGAGCTGGCTGAGGTGAAGCTCCAAGCACTGCCACCCTCTCTGCCCCTAGAAGGGGCCCTGGTTCTGGAATTCTGCTATCTCGCTACACTCTTCCTCACTGCCTCTGCTTGCTGTGCTGAGTGCCACCTTGGCTCCTGGGTCAGAGCCCGAGTCAGATGGGGGTTGTAGGTGGGGAAGGCACTGCGAAGGACAGGCTGCTGGGAGGACAGCTTTCCCTGTCCAGTGAGCACGACCCTGAGTCCCTTGTCTGCTTTCGCCCCTAAGAGTTGCTCCTGTGATTGACAGTCCGGTTGAAAGGAGAAGCTGAAGCCTGAGGATTAAGACCTGTGCAGTGCAGACATCCTGGGGCCAACATGATCCTGCAGCCTCAGGTATTCGCTTTAGGCCTCCTCCTACTTCAGACAGGTGAGTGGGCAGCGGGTGACATCTGTGGACTGGGGGTGGAGGAGGAGGCCGGATGATCCTGGGCTTTGCTGGAAGGTTCTTGCTGCCCAGGGAGCAGAGAACCAGGACGAAATCTCGCTGGAGAACAGTTATTCCACAGCTCTGAATTCCAAGATGGCTGGCTAAGGGAGCAAGCTGAGAGGAAGAGCTGGGCTGTGATTTGCATTGAAACCGGAAGGGCGGGTGGATGTGTCCTCACAGACCCTGGTGGGGGCGGAGAGCTGGCGTTTCCCTGAGTCCTTTGTGCTTCTTGATATTTTTAATCCGTGTTGGATCAGTTCATGTAAAAAATAATTCTTTCTCTCCTTCTTTTTCTTTTTTCCTCTCTTTTTCTCTCCTTCCTTCCTCCCTCCCTTCCTTCCTTTCTTCCTTCCTTTCTTCTTTTGTTTCTTTGTTCTTTCTCTCTTCCTTTCTCTTGTAATAAGGATTGAACCTAGGGCCTTGACACTGATCTATATTTCTGACTATTTTGAGACAGGGTCTCACTAATTTGGCCACTGTTAGGTTTAAACTTGCAATCCTCCTGCCTTAGCCTAATGCAGTAGGGAGATTACAGGCATGCACAACTGCACCTGGCTAACGCATTCACTGAAATGAGTGAACATCTCCTACATTTAAGAAACTAACGGTAGAAAGTTCGATTATGGAAGAAAATTTACCACTTAATTGTGATCATGTGCATTGTACTTACTGTGAAGACAGGTTTTAGGCAAGATTGAATTGTAAGAATTCCAGTGAGAGCCACGATGGTGGCGCACACTTATAATTGCAGCACTTTAGGAGGCTGAGGCAGGAGGATCAAAATTTGTACACCTGCCTTAGCTATTGCAACTTAGTGAGACTCTGCCTCAAAATAAAAAATAAAAGAGGCTGGGGATGCAGTGCAGCTCAGCTCAAAGACTGTATAGGTTTAGTTCCAGTAGAGAAATAAAAACATCCTGTTTATATAATAAGGAGCATTTTCATTTCCTAAACTCACAGTGTAGTCCTATATAGAGGAAATTCATTCATATTAACAATTTTAAATTGGAAGAAAAGTTAAAAATTTGAAGTTTAAGTGAAATAGAATTCTTTTTTGGTGTGTGGGGGGGTGCTGGGTATTAAGCCTAGGACGTTCACACAGCTATATCATCAGCTTTAATCGTTTTGTTGTAAAACAAAAAGTCCTTAAATTTCCCAGGCAGTGTAGAACTTGTGCTCCTCCTGCCTCAGCCTTCCAAGTGCTAGGATTACAGGCATATACTACCATACCAGACAACTAGCATTTTTAAAAGCTCTGTAAGCTGGGCATTGTGGCACATACCTGTAAATTTCCTCTTGGTCATTTCTCTGTTAGCAATCTATCCTAAGTGTAATCTAGAGCTGGGGTTGATAGGGCTTACCTAAATTCCCAGCTACTAGGGAGACTCAGGTGAGAATATCTCAAGTTTGAGGCCAATATCAGGCAACTTAGTGAGACTCTATTTGAAAATAATACCGTCTAGCTGGGGATGGTGGTACACATCTGTTATCCCAGCACTTGGGAGGCTGAGGCAGGAGGATTGTTGCGAGTTCGAGGCCAGCCTGGCCTACAAAGTGAGCTCAAGGCCAGCCTGAACTGCATAGTGAGACTTTGTCTCACCAAAAAAAAAAAATAAAACGTTCTGGGCAAATAGCTCCGTAGTAGAGCCCTACCTTTGTATTCATGAGGCTGGATTCAATGTCCTGTATTAGAAAAAGAAAATCACATTATCAATTCATGTTTACAAAATACACAAAGAAAGAGAAGAACAAATATATTAAAGGCGAGGAAAATACTGAGGTTGCATTCTCAGTTTCTCTTGTCCTTTTTTCAGGTGCTGTACTTGCTGTCCAGTTGAACGCAACAGAGGGCGAACCATTCACAATAACCTGCACCTACGTGGTGTCTAGATTATTACTTTCAGCTGTACACTGGAGCCGTGGGCAGGACCCTCCCTATTATGACTGTTCCGAGACACTTATCCAGTCAAGTGGATCCCAGGTCACCTATCAGAAGGAAAGTCGTTATCAGCTAAATGGAAGAATTAGTCAAGGAGATATGTCCTTGACCATCCAGAATGTAACCATGGCTGACAGTGGACACTACTGTTGCAATATTAAAGTTCTGGGATTTTTCAGTCTTACCAAAAAATCCATTTACCTCAACGTTATGCCACGTAAGCTTGTCTTCTTTCCTCTGATCCTTTCACTCAGATTAACTGACATGTGGATACTTTTCTCTCTCCTTTAACAGGGAAAGGGGAAGTTCCTATAATCCTGTTGGCCAATAAACACTTGCACTTAGCAATGGAGTAACTTTGGTTGCATAGATGGAGTCCTAGCCAACGCTGGATTCAAGGCCATGGGCTGGAATCACCAAGTATCTTTCCAAACAGCGTGTCAGACAGGGTTGGCGGCCCATAAAGTGGTACTCGCCATGCCACAGTGAAATATTGTGAATGGTTTTATAAAGTGAAATTTGCTTAAAGAATTGCACCTTTTCTCTGAGTTCATGTCTTAGAAGAATGGTGCATGAAAATGTACATATTGTCTATTGCATAGGCATAGACTTCCACTACTTTCCCTGCCCTAACTTGGGTTTTTAAATATATTTTACATCGTAGCAGAAAATTGGCTGGTTTTAAAATTAAAATGACCTTATAAGCAAGCTTTTCCATCCCACCAAATGCCCACCAGGTGCTTCCAAGGAGTTCATGAAATCCAAACATCTGGGCACACTGTGCTTTTGTTTTGATGTAGGCGTCCTAGTTTCCATCAGCACTGCATGACAGAAATAGGTTCTTGGGGACTTCTTGGTTTCTGGTACTGCTTGCAAGTGAATCTCCTTCTCCTAAGACAGAAGTAGAACCTAATAGTGGAGACTTAATAACCTGTCTTTATTTTAGAATCATCTCTTGGCTCTTAGATTGGTGTGTTTCCCTTCAAAAGGCAAGCAGACAAAGTCACTTGTGATGAAGTAAATTCATGAAGTCCTAGGGGCCCACAGGTCTGTCCGTTTTACTTAGCAGACTCTGGGAAGACTGTGCAGGAGGAAGGGAGAGGTGGGGAGGGAGCTTGCGGAGAAGAGAGGAGATGACTGTGATCGCAACTTTCTTGGAGTTGTAAAATTATATTATTGATGGATGAGTTTTTATAAATGGAATGCAAGGAAACTAGGAGGGTTTTGATATTTTTCTTTTCTTTTTTTTGATATTTTTCTTTTCCAATCAGATTTTATTTGTACATTTTAGATATATATGCTGATTACATTGATCCTAGAGAATCTGTACCTACCCTTCCTTTAGTTCCTCCTCCCCTCCATATTTACAAAAGCTTTGTTTCCATTTTTTACTTTCTCATTCTTTTTGACATTTTCTTTCTTTCTTTTCCCACTCTACCATCTCTTGTTCCCTTCCCCACTGAACATTTTCTTCCTATTTTACAATATCTATATTACCTTTTGGTCCTTATTTACACTTTCAGTTTCTCACACAAGAAACAATGTGGTATTTATATGTGTCTGATTTATTTCACTTAATAGCATAATCTCATGGTGCATCCATTTACCTAGAAAGGTCTCGAACTTATCCTTTATGGCAGAGTAGTACCCTATTGTGTGAAGAAAACTACCCCTGGGACTGTTTCCAGGATTTGGCTATTACACACTGTGCTACTAAAAACATGAGCGTGCATATGTTGCTGTGATACGATGCTTTTAATTTTTTCAGGAAGATACCAAGAAGGGGAATAGCTTGGTAAAATGGGGCCTCTAGTCCTAGTTTTTTGAGGAGTTCACACTGATTTCCACAGTGGTTGTATCAGTCTATAAGAAGGTTTCATTTTTCCCCACAGCCCCTCTAGCATTTGTTATTGGTTGATTTCTTAATGGTAGCCATTCTTTCTGGGGTGAGGAGGAACCAAAGTGTTGTTATAATTTGCATCTCTCAAATGACCACTAATGTTGAACATTTTTTCATATATTTATTTGCCATTTGTATTTCTTCATCTGAGAAGTGTGTATTCTTCTCAGGTGCGCAGTTTTGGATTGGGTCTTTGAATTTTGGGGATCTCATGTTTTCAGTTCTTTATATGTTCTAGATAGAAGACCTTTGTCTGAGGAAAAATTGCTAAAATTTTTTCCCCCGCTCTGTGGGTTGTCTTTTCACTCTGTCGGTGATTTCTTTTGCTGTACAAAAGCTTTCTAATAAGATGAGATCCCAGCTGTTGATTCTTTGATTCCCATACAGTCTGGATTTCATTTATGAACTCTCTACCGACAACTGTGTTTTCAAAATTTCTGCCTACTTTCTCTTTCAGAAGATTTCATGTTTCTGTTTTAATATTTAGATCTTTGATCCATTTTTACTTGAGTTTGGTGCATGGTGATAGACATGGATCTAATTTTAGTCTTTGGCGTGTAGAGAGTCAATTTTTCCAGTACCATTTATTAAAGAGGCGATCTTTATTTCCAGTGAGCATGTTTGGGCCGTTCGTCAAATATAAGGTGGCTGAGTGTGTTTGTAGTTATGTCTGCATCTTCTAGTGGGTTCCACTGGTCCTCAGGTCTATCTTTTGCCCATAGCATGCTGATTTTATCACAGTAGCTTTGCGATATTATTTTAAGTCAGGGGTTGTGATGCCTTTGTTTCCCAGAATTAGTTTTGCTATTTTAGGTCTCTTCTGGCTCAAAATAAATTTATTATTATTTTTTTTTTGTGGTACTGGGGATCGAACTCAGGACCCTGCGCTTGCTAGGCAAGCGCTTATTCCACTGAGCTATATCCCCAGACCCCCCAAAATAAATGTTAGGGTTGTTTTCTCTAATTCTTTTTTGTTTTGTTTTCTCTAATTTTGTGAGATGTGCTGTTAAATTTTTTATCATAATTTTGGAAGTGTGTCCATTTTCACTGTATTAGTTCTGCCTATCTATGAACAAAGGCTGTCTCTCCATTTTCTGTCATTCTCTTTGATCTGCTTTCCCAGAGTACTGTAGTTTTTAATGAAGAGGTCTTTTACATTCTTCGTTAGACTGATTTCTAAGCTTTTCTTCTCTTTTTTTGCATGCTATTGTCAAAGCTGTGGTTTCCCTAATTTCTGTCAGTGAGTCTGTTATTCATGTGCAGGAATGATATTAATTTTTGAGTACTGACTTCATATCCAGCTAAGCTACTGAATTTGGTTATTAAATCTAGAAGTCTTTTGCTGGAGTTTTTGAAGTTTATGTATAGTATCATGTCATCTTCAAGTAATGATAATTTAACTTCTCCCTTTCCTATAATCATTCCTTTTATTCTTTCTCTTATCTGATTGCACTGGCTAATGTTTCCAGACCTATGTTGAATAAGGGTGGTGTCAGTGAGCATCCTTCTCATCCTGATTTTTGAGTGAAAGCTTTCAGCTTTTTTCCACTTAGAATTTTTTTTTTGGTACCGGAAATCGAACTCAGGACCTTGCGCTTTCCAGGTCTTCTTTAATTTCATTTGTGATGCGTTGGTTGTTTCAGGGGATGCTATTTAATTTCCATGTGATTATGAAGTTCTTGTGCTTTCTTTCCACCATTTTTGAAAATAATATTTTATTGTAATACAGCAATGCATATTTATTTATGTATTGCTAGAGGTTGTATTCAAATTGATAGTGTATTATAGCTGCTGCTGAAATCATGTTTTAGGTCCCCAAACCTAAAACATTTAAAATCTGTTTTTTTTTTTCTTATGTTTTCATGGGGATTGAACCCAGGACCTCAGACAGCTACACCCCTAGCAAGACACTTGGGGACCTGAAATAAGAGGATCCTAAGTTTGAGGCCTGTCTTGGCAATGTAATAAGACCTTGTCTCAAAATAAAAAGGGGCAGGGCTGAGGACATAGCTGAGTAGTAAAGTGCTTGCCCAGCGTGTACGAGGACCTGGGTTTTCTCCCTCACACTATCAAAAGAAGGACAGTGTGAGGGAGGCAAACATAGACCAGGATGTCTCAATCTGTGCCATTCCATCTCTGCACAGCTGCGACGTTCAGGTCAGCCGAGGTCAGTCTGCAGGCTCCTCAGTACGGGTGTGGCTTCTTCAGAGATTTTTCACACATGCCTCATCTGTTCCTTTCTTGACTCTGCTTTTGTGCCGGGCACTCTGTTGAGGCTGAATTCTCGTCTTAGCTCTCTGCACAGTGGCTTCTTACACCTTTCTGACGGTGTTAATACGTGTAGATGGAGCATCTCTAATCCAACAATCCCAAATCTGCCATACTCCAAAATCTGAATCTTTTGAGTAGTGACATGACAGAATAAGTAAATAATTGCACACTATGAAACTTGATTCATATACAAAATTATTAAAAGTACAGTATTGTATGAACTTATTTAAATTATGTATAAAGTACATGCAAAATATGAGTGAATTTCATATTTGTTCTTGAGCTCCATTTCTTAGATAGCTCATTATGTCTCACTGTGCCGTTCAGGCTGGCCTTGAGCTCACTTTGTAGCCCAGGCTGCTGTCAAACTTGTAGTGATTCTTCTGCCTCAGCCTCCTGAGTGGTAGGATTACAGGCATGCGCCATCATGCCTGGTATCTCATTATGTATATGCAAATATTATGTATATACAAATATGATATATGCAATATCTCATTATGTATATGCAAATATTACAAGCATTTTGGAGAAGAGATGCTCAAGCTGTAACTCTTAGAGTGGAAGAAGCATTCCAAGAACTTCTGCCCTTTAACTAAATGTGAAAATCTTTCCTGCTGACCTGGTGTGTGACGCAGTATAGCCTAATGGGCAGGTGTGAGCCTTTAGCTCAGTTACTGTTCTCTGGAGCTGACAGAGGTGAACACTGTTTGGTAAATGTGCTGGTACTGGAAACACTATTCAAGTCAGTCACTTGCCACTTAGAGGGCAAAGCACAGTCCCAGGTTCTAATACCTTCCCTGTCACTGGTTTTCAGAAAGAGACTTCAGTGGATGTAATATGTGTGCTTTCATCTCCCAGACACTCTGCAGTGCAGCTGCTCCTTTCCACAACCATCATGTTTCCGGAGCCCGCCTCTATTAGGGCGTTGTTGAAGACTGAGTTCTGGAGAGATCGCCCTGCCTAGACACAGTCTGCATCTGAGTGCTCAGAGCTAGTTATAGCAGAAGGCTCTTGTTTCCTTCGGCTCCATTAATTCTTGCTTTCATCTTGATTTGTAGCTCCAGCCAGGACTACAGCAGTTTCAGCATCACCCCATGTCTCTGCTTCTGGTCCTCCAATGCCAGCACACACACAGAGCCACAACACAGGTAAAATGTGAACTGGAGCCCCAGTGTCAGACTGTAGACCAGACAGGGGATTGTGTGGCTCTAAACACCTTCCCTCCGAGTGGTCTTATAGAGGGACTTCAGTTCAACCATGAGGTACAGGTTTTATCTCTTGAATACTTAATTGGCAGTGGAGCTGCTCCACAAGACCCACAGCATGTTTCCAGAACTCACCATATTAGTTCATTTATTTAGCCACTGGAGAAGGCCCAGTTTAGGAGATGGAGCCCTGCCTAGCGACAGGCTGTCATCCCTGTGCTCAGCTACAGTTCATGCAGGAAGCTTCCATTTCCGGCCGCGCCACTAATCTCTGCATGCGTCTTGATTTCCAACTCCAGCCGGGCCCACAAGTGCTCCCACGTCACCTCATGTCCCTACTTCTGCTCCTCCAGCAACCACGGAGACGCAGAGCAACAAAACAGGTAAAGTGTGAGCTGGAGCCCAGATGGGCGGCTATAGACCATACAGGGCAATGTGTGATTTGAATCATCCTCCCTATGACTGGTCTTCTGAGAAGGACTCAGTGGAACTACGAGATAGGGGGTTTTTGACTCCTGAATATGTGTTTTTCAATGGATTTGCTCCTCCCCACCGCCACTATATCTCTAAAGTCCTCCCAAATCAAAACTTCTAGCTGGCCGTTGGCGGAGAGCAAGTTTAAGAGAGACAGCCTTGCGGGAGACAGGCTCTCACCTGTGTGCTCAGCTCCAGCTCAGGAGGAGGCTCTTGCTGCTTGTTGTTCCACTAATCTCTGCTTTCATCATGATTTCTAACTTCAGCCAGGACCACACGGGTTCCGACAACGCCTCGTGTCTCTACTAGTCTGTCGACACAAGCACCCACACACAGCCATAAAACAGGTAAAATGTGAATTGGAAGACCAGGTGTGGTGGCGCACACCTCTAATCCCAGCACTCGTGAGGCTGAGGGAGGAGGATTGTTATGAGTTCGAGAACAGCCTGGGCTACAAAGTGAGCTCAAGGCCAGCCTGGACTGCACAGCAAGATGCTGTCTTGGAAAGAACCCTCCCGCAAATGTGAATTGTAGTGCAGATCAGAGGCTGTGGACCATGCAGGGCATTGTGTAGATCTAAACACTTTCCTCTGATTTGTTTTCTTAAAGGGACTTCAATGCAAGTATTAAATAGTGTTTTTATCTCTTAAATAGTTAATTGTCAATGGACCTGCTTCACTCCACCCCCAACATGTCTCTTAAAGCCCTCCTATATCAGCACATCTAGTTGGCCATTGGTGAAGACCAAGTTTAGGAGAGACAGCCGTGCTTAGAGATAGTATGTTACTGCTTTGCTCAGCTGCACTTCAGGCAGGAGGCTCTTGTCTCTCGTTGCTCCATTAACTCTTGCTTTCATGTTGATGTCTAGCTCCAGCCATGACCACAAGAGCTCCAACGACACCTCGGGTCTCTACAGCTCCTCCAGCGCCAGCACAGACCCAGAGCCACATAACAGGTAAAGTGTGAATTGCTGCCCAGAGGCCTTCTCGTGGGAGGCTGTAGACCATATAGGGCATTGTGTCAAGGCCAAAGTCTCATCTAGGATAAGGATTCATATTTGTTCTCAATACATGGGCTTCACAAGGGCTGTGTCCTCCCTTCTTCTCAAAAGACATGGACCCTTTCCAAGGGTAAGCATTTGAAGAATGAGGGCAGTTACTGCGTTTTATCAGATTCTCAAAGGGATTCCTCATTTGCCATAATGAGTTGGACCACTGCTCTAGGATACCCATGTGTGTCTCACCTACCTGGGCACAGCTCCATGTGAGGAAAAGAGGAAAGGCCAGGGAGCAAGAGCAAGGCTAAAAAGCTTGTGGGTCCTGCAGGCCATGCTGAAGTTAGGCCCTCCAACTGAGGGTCATATTTCAATGAAACTAATATTTACGCTGTGCATTAGGCACCATGCTGCATGCTTTATAGTATTATGTCCTTTAAATTGCAGGATAACTGTCATCATAGGGCGATTCAAACACTTTATACTGATGGGAAATGAGACACAGAGTCTGCAAGATCATTGTTAAAAATCATAAAGATAAAAAGTAGTTGTGTTAGGATTCAGTTTCTGGGGCTGGAGACATAGCTCAGCAGCACAAGGGCCTGCCTAGCAAGCACAAGGCCCTGAGTTCGATTCCCAGTACCAAAAAAAGAAAAAAAAAAAAGAGTTCAGTTTCTGTACATTTGAATGTGGGGTGGTAGTTTTCACCACTGCATCCTGCCTCCTATCAAAAAGCTTCATGTATCAATTTGTCCTGGTTTAAAATCCACACTGCCAAAGACTTCACAAAACTATCCTGTCTTTTTAGGGCAGTCAGTGCCTTACAGAGTTTTTCTTCAAGGATACTTTATCTTAATTTATTTGGCCTGCGAACTGTAAAAGTTAGTATAGACTCATGAAAAAGGTACACATTGACTGGAAGGACTTCAGAGGTTTAGAAGGCACATGTTCCTGTTGTCAATTCATGTCACGTGTTTCACACCTCAAGTTCCTGTCAGAAAAGAGTTCAGACACAAAACAAATGGGAAATAACGTGGAGGTGAAGAGCTAGCTTGGCATCCCGAGGACAATGTTAGGTTGAAGCCTTTCATTTCCAGGATTAAAAATGTACCTTTTAATGGAGATTCTGAAGAGTCCCCTGAAAGCCTTTGACTCCTTTTGCTTTTTCATGGATCCTAAAGCTCAGCATCACAGCTCCTTCTGAAAGTATTATGAACCCACTTTCTAAAAATTTAATTCCTGAACAGTTTACTAGCTTTATCCTTTTTAGCCAATACTATTTTAAACCAAATATTATCTCTTTTTTTATTAGTGCAGCCGGATGAAATAATCTCATTTACTTTAACAGTTTCTAAATGCAGTGAAACGTAAAACTTTGAAGTTTAAATGAACTAAGATTGATTTATTTGCCTTAGTACTGGGTATTAAGCCTAGAATCTTCACACTGAGCTTCACCCCAGCCCTGTCTTTATTTTTATTTATTTTGTCTTTTTGGGACAGGGTTTTGCTGTGCCATTCAGGCTGACCTTGAATTCCCTTTGTACCCCTGGCTGGCCTCAAACTCACTGTGATCCTCCTGCTTCGGTTTCCCAAGTATTAGGATTACAGGTGTGCACCATTGTAGCCTGCCAGTCTTTTTGTAATTTCTTCTTTAAAATTTTATTTTAAATAGGGCCAGTGATATAGCTCAGTGGCACAGTGCCTGCCTGACAAGCGCAAGGTCCTGGGTTCGATTCCTGGTGCCTAAATAAATAAATTAATTTTATTTTAAGTAGAATAAAAATTTCTTTTAAAAAGCCAGGCATAGTGGCACACCCTTGTAATCCCAGCACTTGGGCAGCTGACACAGGAGGATCTTTGCGAGTTTGAGACTAGCGTGGGTTACAAAGTGAGCTCAAGGCCAGCCTGAACTGCATACTGAGACCCTGTCTCAAAAAGACAAAAAAATAAAAAATAAAGAATATTAAAAATGATACAGAATTTCAAAACAAGATGATAGAAAATCAACAATGATTGTTATGTTGCATATTATCTTCAAAGTAGTTGTTCAGGTTACCAGATATAAGCATGTAAAATTGGTTAAAAAAAATTAAACATTAACTGTTCCTTTCAGTACACCAATAGTATATATGTATATTTTTCCCTTCTTTCTTTTCTCCTTTCCCCATCCCACTTGTTCTTTCCTTTTGAGAAGTTTCTTTCCCTTTCACAATATCTATTGTACCTTTTGGATCTTATTTACTCTTTCATTTCTTACACTAGTTTGTTTGTTTCCTTCACCTCCACTAATTCTTGTTTCCTGTTGGTGTCTGACTGTAACCACGATCACAGCAGTTCCAACAACACCTCGTGTCTCTGTGGCTCCTCCAGCTCCAGCACGTACACAGGGCCACAAAACGTGTAAATGAGAGTTGCAGCCCGGGGGGGAGGCTGTAGGTCACACAGGGCATTGTGTGACTCCAAACAACTTCCCTCTCACCGGTCTAAAAGGGACTTCGATGCAAAGGAGACACGTGTTTTCATTTCGCAAATACTAATTTTACAGCTGGACCTTTCCACTCCCAGCATTCTTGCAAAGCCATCCCCTATCGGAGCTTCTCGCTGGCCGTTGGAGAAGACCATGTTCAGGAGAGATAGCCCTGCCTAGGGGCAGTCTGTCCTTAGCAGGCTCAGCTACAGTTCCCGCAGGAAGCTCTTGTTTCTGACTGCTCCGCTAATCTCTGCTTCCTTCTTGGTTTCTGTCGGCAGCCGGGCCCACGAGTGCTCCCACATCAGCCCGTGCCTCCGCTTCTGCTCCTCCAGCACCTGCGCACACACAGCGCAACGAAACAGGTAAAGTGTGAATTGGGGTCCAGGGACCTTCCCAAGGGAGCCTGTAGAGCAGACAGGGCACTGTGTCCCTGTCAAGAAGTACCGTGGAGTGTGAGGGCTCTGACTTGGGCTCGGCGCATGGGCTTCTCAAGGCCTGTGTCCTCCTCTCTTCTCAAATGATGTGCATCTTTCCCAAGTGTAAGCATTTGAAGTGAAGGCACGTGTGGTTTTCACCACATTCTCAAAGGGATTCCTCATTTGCCCTAAGGAGGTGCACCGCTGATCTAGGACACCCGTGTGGAACTCACCTATGTGGGCTTGGTTCTGTGATGAGAAGACAGAGAATACCAGGGAGCTCATGAACCAGGTTAATGAGCTTCTGGATCCTGCAGGCCATGCTGAAGTTAGGCCCTACAACTGAGGATCAATTTAATGAAACTAATATTTGCTCTGTGCACCAGGCCCCATGCTGCATGCTTTACAGTATTATGTCATCGAAATCCAGGGTAACTCCGTCCTAGTAGGCGTGATTGAAGCAGAATTTATAGACACAGAGGGTGAAAGGTCCTTGTGCAAAGTCATCAAGACCAAAAGTAATTGAGTCAGCTTCCAATTTCTAGTCTAGTGCTTTTAACTACTAGACCTCGTCTCTGCTCATGAACACTGAGCTTCTTTTTTTTTGGTACCGAGAATCAAACTCAAGACCTTGTACTTGCTAGGCAGGTGCTTGTGCCACTGAGCTGTATCACCAACCATGCTCAGCTTCTTTTATGAATTAATTTCTCATCTTGACAATGACTTTATAAAACTACCCTGTAAAATTATTATATCTATGAATGATGTGATATTTATATATATCTAAAGTGTACCAATAAAATCTAGTTGGAAAGAAAAAGCTTTCACAATCCAAAAAATATGTATGTAAAATAAATCAATAAAACTACCCTGTCTGTTAGGGGCAGTCAGTGCCTCACTGAGTTTTGGTTCAAGGATCCTTCATCTTAATTTATGTGGCCTGAAAATTGTAAAAGACCGTATTTATACTCAAGAAAAATGTCGACATTGAGTTTAAAGACTTCAGAGGTTTCGAAATGCGTGTTCATGTTGTCAGTTTGTGTCACGT
>PVLD010026719.1:0-21798 GCA_004027595.1 Dinomys branickii | reverse complement strand
CGATACATGTGCAGGCAACGTATTGTGTCACTGGTGTAAGAACCCGAGGGTGGGAATATAAACTAAGAGACATGAAGGAAATCTGTTCAAAAACAAAGAACAGATGGGACGAAGGAAAGGAGAAAAGAAAAAGACAAAAATGTATGTATGTATATATGAATATACATATATGCAGGAGGGCTAACATGGTTCTACTATTTTATTATATCACTTAATGCTAAGGAATAATAGATGACGGTTTATTTGATCAATCTTGTATGTCTGTATGTGTTATCCTGAACACACACTTCGAAGATATCAATATGCAAAGCAGCAACTATTGGTGGTTTTTTGTTGTTGTTGTTTGCCTGTTTTGATTTTTGTCTTTGGATTTTTGGTTTTTGTGTTTTTTCTGTTGTTGAGAGGATTAATTGTCTGACTAAATTTGCATGTCTGTATATGGGTTCATATATTTACACTTCGAAGATACCAATGGATAAAGAAATAACCACTGTTGAAACCATGTCACCTTGTCTATAGATTAGTTGTGATTGTACTATTTTTTATGCTAATTGGTGTCTGTTTGTTAATATGTTTTTGTACTTTTATTTTTTTTTAAATTAAAAAAAAAAAAGGCAAACTGCTCTCCACAGTGGTTGCACCAGTCTGCATTCCCACCAGCAGTGTAATAGAGTCCCTATTTCTCCACAGCCTCGCCAGCATTTGTTATTGGATGATTTTTTCATACTGGCCATTCCTACTGTGGTGAGATGGAATCTCAGTGTTGTTTTTATTTGCATTTCTCGAATGACTAAAAATGTGGAACATTTTGTCATATATTTATTTACCTTTTGTATTTCTTTATGTGAGAAGTGTGTATTCATCTCAGATGCCCATTTCTGGATGGGCTCTTTGAATTTGGATAGGTACATATATTTTAATTCTTTGTAAGTTCTAGATAGAAGACCTTTATCTGAGGGACAGCCAGCTAGGATTTTTTCCCAATTTGTGGGTTTTCTTTTTACTTTGCCGGTGATTTCTTTAGATGTCCAAAAACTTTTCAGTAGGATGAGGTCCCAGTTATTGATTCTTTGGAGTATTTCCCTTGCTGTTTCATTTTTGTTCATGAACTCTCTGCCTACTCCTATGTCTTCAAGATTTTTACCTACTTTCTCTTCCAATACATTTAGAGTTTCTGTTTTAATATTGAGGTCTGTCATCCATTTTGACCTGAGTTTGGTGCATGGTGATAGAATTGGGTCTATGTTCAGTTTTCGGCAAGAGGCAAGCCAGTTTTTCCAGCACCATTTATTAAACAGGTCATCCTTTTTACAGTGAGTTTGGGTGGCCCCTTTGTCAAATATTAGGTGGCTGAGTGTGTTTTTCGTTGTGGTTGCATCTTGCAGTCTGTTCCATTGATCCTCAGGTCTGTTTTTTAGCCAGTATCAGGTTGATTTTATTACAGTAGCTTTGTAGTATAATTTCAGGTCAGGGATTGTGATTCCACCTGACTTGTCCTTGTTACCCAGGATTGCTTTTGTTATTCTGGGTCTCTTCTGGTTCCACATGAATTTAAGGCATATTTTCTCTAGATCTGTGAGGTATGCTAATGGTGGTTTAATGGGAATTGCATTGAATCTGTACAACAGTTTTGGTAGTATGGCCATTTTCACAATGTTGGTTCTGCCTAACCATGAGCAGAGTATGATCTTCCATTTATCGAAATCTTCTTCGATCTCTTTTTTCAGATTAGTATAGTTTTCACTGAATAAAACTTTCACATTCTTTGTTAGATTGATTCCTAAGTATTTCAATTTCTTGGTTGCTATTGTAAAGGGTATGGTTTCCTCAACTTCCCTCTCAGTCTGTTTGTTGTTCGTGTATAGGAATGCTATTGATTTTTGAGTGTTGACTTTGTATCCAGCTACACTGCTGAATTTGTCAATTAATTCCAGGATTTTTCTTGTGGAGTTTGTGGGGTCCTCCATGTATAGTATCATGTCATCTGCAAATAGTGATAGCTTAACTTCTTCCTTTCCTATCCTTATTCCTTTTATTTCTCTCTCTTGTTTAATTGCTCTGGCTAATGCTTCCAGAACTATGTTGAATAGGAGTGGTGACAATGGACATCTTTGTCTTGTTCCTGACTTTAAAGTGAAAGTTTTCAGTTTTTGTCCATTTAGTATGATGTTGGCTGTTGGTTTGTCATAGATGGCTTTGATCAGATTGAGGTAGAGGCCATCTATTCCTATTTTTCCTAAGGTTTTTAACATGAATGCATGTTGGACTTTATCAAAAGCCTTTTCTGCATCTATTGAGATGATCATGTGGTTTTTGTCTTTGGCTGTATTGATATGATGTATTACATTAATTGATTTGCAAATATTGAACCATCCCTGCATTCCTGGAATAAATCCTACCTGGTCGTGGTGTATAATTCTCCTTATGATTCGCTATATTCTATTTTCTAGTATTTTGTTGAGTATCTTTGCATCTATGTTCATTGGAGAGTTTGGCCTATAATTTTCTTTCTTGGTTGGGTCCTTCTCTGGTATTCGTATCAGTATGATACTTGCCTCCCGAAACATGTTAGGTAGAGTTGCTTCCTTTTCGATTGATTGAAGCGTTTGAGGAGTGTTGGCATTAGATATTCTCTGAATGTTTTGTAGAATTCTGCTGTGAATCCGTCAGGGCCTGGGCTTTTCTTAGTTGGTAAGTTTTTCATGACATCTTCAATCTCGTTAATTGATATTGGGTTGTTCAGAATTTTTGAGTCTTCCTGAGTCAATTTTGGTAATTTGCACGTTTCCAGCAATCTGTCCATTTCTTCTGAATTTTCTATCCTATTGGAGTACAGATTTTTAAAGTAGGTATTAATGATCTCTTGGATTTCTGTGCGATCTGTGGTGATTTCATCCTCTTCATTCTTTATTGCATGAATTTGAGATCTTTCCCTTCTTTTTTTTGATAAGGTTGGCTAGGGGTTTATCAATTTTATTTATTCTTTTGAAGAACCAAGTCTTTGATTCACTTATTTTTTGTAGAGTTTTCTTTATCTCAATTGCATTAATTTCTGCCCTGAGTTTTATAATCTCCTCCCTTCTTTGGGGTTTTGGTTTGGCTTGTTGCTCTTTTTTTAAGAGTTTGAGGTGTAGCATTAGGCTGTTTCTTTGCTCTCTTTCTGTTTTCTTTGTAGATGAGTTCATTGCTATAAATTTCCCTCTGAGGCTTGCCTTCATTGCATCCCACAGATTATGATAGGTTGTACTTGCATTGTCATTTATTTGTAGGTATTTTTCATTTTCTTCTTTAACTTCTTGTGTGATCCATTGGTTATTCTGGAGCTTGTTGTCTAATTTCCAAGCGTTTATGTCGTTTTTGGAGTTCCATTTGTCATTAATTTCCAGTTTCATTGCACTGTGGTCAGATAATATCCATGAGATAACGTCAATTCTTTTGCATTTAGGTAGATATGCTCTATGGGCTAGAATGTGGTCAATTTTAGAGAAAGACCCATGTGCGGCTGAGAAAAATGTGTATTCTTATGTTGTAGGGTGGAACACTCTGTATACATCTACTAAGTCCATTTGTTCACTCTTTTGGTTCAGGTCTGTTATTTCTTTGCTGAGTTTCTGTCCAGTTGACCTGTCTCTTTGTCTCAGAGGGGTGTTTAGGTCCCCCATTAAAATAGTGTTATTAGTTAGTTGATTTTTCACGTTTGTTAAGACCTGAGTTGTAAATTTTGGTGCTCCATTGTTTGGTGCATAAATCTTTAGGATTGTTAGCTCTTCCTCTTGCAGCTTTCCCCTAACTAGTATGTAATGGCCTTCTTTATATCTTTTGATTGTTTTTGGTTTGAAGTTTACCTTGTCTGCAAACATAATAGCTACCCCTGCTTTTTTCTCGTGACCTGTTGCATGCAGAGTTGGTTTCCATCCTTTCACTGTCAGCCTGTGGATTTTCTTTTGAGTAACATGTGTTTCCTGTATATAGCATATCGTTGGATTGTGTTGCTTAATCCACTCTGCCAATCTTTTCCTTTTGACTGGTGAATTGAGGCCATTTACATCAATGGTTATAATGGTTATATATTGGCTTATTCTAGTCATGTTATTTACTTGTTGCTGTTTTCCTTCTTTTGCTGAATGTTTACTTACTTGTTCTGTTTGAGCATTTCTTTTTATTGCTGTTCTTGAGATTGAGGTCAGTTTTGTCTCTGTCTAGAATATCTTTTAGTGCTTCTTGCAATGTTGGGTTGGCACTCATGAAGTTCTTCAGTTGTTCTTTGTCGTGGAAATATTTTATTTCTCCATTGAATCTGAAGGATAGTTTTGCAGGATACATCAGTCTGGGTTGGAAGGTGTTTTGTCTCAGAATCTGTAATACCTCACTCCAAGCTCTTCTTAATTTCATTGTTTCCGTTTAGAAGTCTGCTGTGATTCTGACGGGCTTTCCTTTATAGGTGATCTGTTTCTTTTCTCTAGCAGCTTTTAATATTGTGTTCTTTTGCTGGATGTCTGTGATCTTGACTATTATATGTCTGTGTGTGGTTTTCTTTGGGTTATGGCTCGTTGGGATTGTATATGCCTCGATTAACTGTACTTCAGTATCTTTTACCTTGTTTGGGAAATTTTCTGCTATTATTTCTGCAAATGTTCTTTTTATATCATTTGTGTTGTCTCCTGCTGTTTCAATGACTCCTACTACTCGAATATTCTTTCGTTTTGCCTCATCTTGCAGCTGTTGGATTGATTTTTCTTGGGTCTTTGATGATTTTATGAGATCGTTCCTTTTACACTCATAAGCTGCCATGCTGTCTTCAAGGTCTGAAATTCTACCTTCGGTTTCATTTAAGGAGTTTTGCAAGCTTTCCATGGAAGTTTTCAAGTCCTGGCAATCTCTTTGTACCTGTTTCATTCATGGTAATTCATTCCTAAATTGCTCTTGTAACGTTTCCATTTGTTTCCTACTTTCTTCTATTCTTTTATGTATTTCTTCTCTATGTGTATGGAACATTTCTTCCATTATAGTTTTCAGTTCATTTTTTTGTCTGAGAGATTATTGCATGTATGTTGGTTATTTCTGCTTTAATCTCTTCTGTTGCCTGATGGAGTTGTTTCTTTATTTCAGATGCAATTGTTTCAGAACTTGCAGGTGTGTGGCTTCCTAGTTCCCCTGTATCCTCGCATTCACGCCTTGTTCTGGGTGGGGTTGAGTTCTGAGAGTGCGTTTTGTTCTTCTGTCTTCCCAATTTTGGGTATCAGATTCAAAATATTGAGCAATAAATTACCGAGGCTGTTCACCAGGCAAAGATCTGTTGCAAAGGCTGCTCCAATGACTCCTTCTCTTCGGGAGAATGTCCCTTAAGCTTTCTGCTGAGAGTTCCACTCAATAGGCTGCTCATATAGTGGTTTGTGTGGTGAGCTGCTCCCTACCCAGAGACCTGGCTGGGGGTGCATAAACAGCTCGCCTCCCCGGGGACCGTGTTGGCAGGGCGTCACTCAGGTGTTCTTCTCTGGGTGGAGCTCCTCCCCCACTCAAAAAACCGGTCGGGTCGCCGAACCAGCTCTTCCATCCCTGTGTCCGTGCAGTCAGTAGTGCTTCTCAGATGTCCCTCGCTGGGCAGAGCTCCTCCCCAACTCAAAAATTCAGTCAGGGCGCCCAATCAACTCACCCTGGTATCGTGCAGCAGGAGATCCCCAAATTGTGATATGTCGTTCCTTGCCCGTGATGCGCCGCTCCCCGGTGCTTGTCCGCCTCCTCGGCGTTCTTGCAGGAGCCACCAACTGCAGCCGCCACAGTGCCCGCTCTCCCGCCGAGGATGGTGCTGGCTGCGGGGGTGTGTATCTGAGCGGGACCCCGGTCCGCAGCCCATATTAGCTCTGTCTGCCCGAGGAGCGCTATCTCCAAGACCACCCTCTTCTGCCTCCACCAAAAATTTCTGGCCGCAGCCGCCTGCGAACCATTCGGAGTCGGGAGATGGGAGGGTCCGTCCCACTGTGATTACCCTCGGGGGTACGTGGACTTGGCCGAGCCACTGTCCGAGCACCGCGCCGATCGCCTCGGGTGCCCAGCTCTCAGGGCCTGTCCACTCCTCGCCGCGGCAAATCCAGCCGACCCATTTATGCTCAGGCAGTGCACAGCAACACGTTTAGTTGGAATTTCTCAGCAGCAGACCCGGCACCCGCGCACAAGAGATCTGTCTCTGGGAGAATTTCCCTCTGCTGCTCATCTGGTCGCCATCTTCCTGGAAGTCCCTAGGCTGGTCTTGAACTCATAAATATTCTCCTGCCTCAGCCTCCTGAATGCTGGGATTACAGGCATGTGCCACCACACCTGGCTATTCAAGAATATTCTAAGGTCTACTTTGAACTTTTTATCCAGAGTGTGATAATACTTGATAAGGAGGATAGGGAAAGTAATTAATCCTTACCTATCATACTAAGGTTCTGCTATATTTATCTTCCAAATGTTATTTTATAATGTACTTGCATAACAATATGAATAATTTACAATATTAGTCAAACTCCAAAATTTGAAACAAGTTATGTTAATGTAACCAGTCTGAACACAATTTTCTTCTGTAACACACACCACCTTCTATTCCACAATATATTAATTTTGTTTTTGGAACACAACATTAAGTTTCTCTTTTTATTTCCTTATGGCTATATTTATCCAACATGGTTTAATAAGCAGACCTTAAACGATCTTGCTCTATTTCTGTATACTATTTCCATCATGTGAATAATTTCACAATCTTGCCTTATATTTCATCTTCAGGTACCTACTCATATAATTACTTTTTTTCATAGTCCAAACAATAACTAAGCCAAGTAATCTCATTAAGACATGAAAAGCATATGAAAAGACTGGTATTTATTTAATTGTCCTATGAGGTGTGCATGAGTAAGTACATCTGACTTTATAGTCTGCATGTTTATGTGTGCCTGTGTGTATGTACAGTACAGAGATATTAGAGTGCAATAAATTAGTTTATGAAGATGAAAAACTGAGGGGTTCAGATGGAGGGCTATAGTGAGATAATTTCCACTCTCTGGGAACTTATCTGGGCTGCCAACATATTCTCCTCACTGACTTTTTTCCCCTTCCGTTTTCTTTTCTTTTCGGTTGCAGACTGACCCTTGCACCTTTTACATGTTAAGCATGCACTCCACTACTGGTCCACAAAGCCTCGCCCTCTCTTTGACATCTTTATCTTAACTCTTAGACAAGTTCCTCAGTTGTCCTTCTACCCAAGATTCCCATTCTCTAGCATCACTTATCTGGGTAGCTGTGAAAATAGGTATCCAGAGAAGCAATGTGAGATGTGAAACTTTTTAAGCAGTGATGCAATGCTCTAAAGTTGAAGATTTTGGACTTTTTAGATTAGGGATTCCCAAATGGTAAAGACTATGCAAACTTCCAAAATCTGAAAAACTGGAAAATCTGAAATATTTCTTTTAGGAACTTTCAATAAGGGCTATTCAGCCTGCATCATCTTTCCACAGCAAACACATTGTAATCTAAACTCTTTATCACCCAGCCATGTACTAATTCTAAATTGAGTACTGTATAGCTTATGCTTCAATGGAAATACATATTTTACCAACAAACATAAGCTGGAAGATGAAATTCAGTGTGCACCAGTGACGTCTTGTGCATAGCATTTAACCTGTTTCTCCATTTACAAAACTAGGATTTTGGAATCAGCATGTACCAATGTTAAGAGGATTAGAAATATTAATTGTGATGAGCATAATACTTTGGCTGGTATATACTGGAACCCAGTGGTGGCTATAAGCATCAGGAATTTCATGGGGACAAGACATGTTGGTCCATTCCCCTAATTCCCAGCATTCCAAGAGGCTGAGACAGAAGCTATCCCATATTCAGGTCCAGCCTGGGAAACTAATTGAGTTAGTGAAACCTTGTCTCAAAATAAATTGTAAAATTTTGCAGAAGTAGCTCAGTGTAAAGTCCCTGGGTTCAAACCCCAGTACCACTCCCTTCAAAATTATAGAAGCATATTATTTTACTAACACTTTTAGTTTAAAAGAAGTTGTCAAAAGCAATTTGGCCAAAGTCAATCAATGTATGTTTAAATTTGGTTACAATTTTAAGTTTTTAAGTATATTATTTCATTTTTAAAAGTCTATATTTTTTACTTGATTCCTATATTCAGTATTTTAATGGAAAACCTTGAGTAAACCTAAAATTACATTAGGATTTCTTACACAGGGAACACTTAGAGTTTCTTTTCTGTTATTATGTTATCTCAAGAAACAATATGTGACTTTTAAAATTATACAAAAACCCCAGTGTGTAAAACAGCAGAAGTAATACACACTCTGTGGGCCTGCATAATAATGACAGACATACATGTGCTATGTGGTGCTATATACTGTGTGGATTTTGGTAAGTATGAAATATTACAACAAAATAATATGTAGTACATATTGGTTTGTAATATAACCCAGTGCATTTCAGAAATCTGAAATTTGTACATCTAATTTTTTCCAGGTAGTCCCTATTTAAAATGGTGAGTTTTTCTCCAGTGAAAAGCTATGATATCTGTCCAGTTCCTCTTCACAAAGGAGGGACTTATTTCTCCAGCATCTAGGAGGAGTGCTGCTGTTCAGCTGTCAGCCTGTCCTAGACTGGCTAGGCTGTTAGAACCAAATGTCCTGGAGCTGACAATTTATAAGCAACAGAATTTATTCCTCACCATTCTGGAGACAGGAAATTCCAAGATCAAGATACCAGCAGATTAAGTGTCTGGTGCGAGACCATTCCTCTACCATGACACCTTCCATGATGGAAGTGGAAGGCAGCTGCCTAGAGCCTGTTTTATAAAGGTACAAATCCAATTCATGAGGGCTTTATCCTTAGGACAGAATCACCTTCCTAAGACTTCAGCTTCTAATATCATCAGATCGATGATTAGATTTCAATTGAGGAACTTTGGATGGCACAAACATTCAGACCCTAGCCACCCCTTTATGAGAATTGCCATAGCCAAAGAGATTTGTCTTTCTAAAATTTTTTTCATTCCCTGAGAAGCCTGTGATGGTTAATCTTGGTTTTCAACTAGATTAGCTTGAGCGATGTCTAGGGGATTAGCAAAACACTCCTTTAGGTGTGTCTGGATGGGACTTAGGGGTATGATCTTGGGAAATACATCTAGTCCCTGCCTCATTCCTCTCTTGTGTTCTTCTCCTGTATTCTCTGCTTCTGTGCCATGAGAGAGAGCTTTTCTCTGCCATGCCCTGCTGCCATGTTGGCCTTACAGCCAGCAACCCCTGGACTAAACGCTTTGAAACTATGAGCCAAAATAAATTCTTTTTTTAAGGTAGTGGTTACAGCAACAAAAAGCTGACTAATGAAGATTCCTTATACAGTGTGTGACCTGATGTGAAGTTATAAAGTCTCATACTCCTACCTCTTAAAACCTCAGAAAGGCTACTGTGACTTCTGAACTCCCTGCATGAGCAGTTGAGGTGTATGTATACTCCCAAATAAACATTCTGTATGATCACCTCCATTTCTGGGACTGCTCCCAAAGATACTGTGATGTTATCTTTAAGTAAATAAATCCTAGACATTTGGAACTAACTTCTATAAAGTTCTTATTCCAAAAGTCTCCAGAGTACAGGATTAAGGCTTTGCTATAATAGCCTATATTTTTCCCATTTCTTCTTTATCAAGTACTTGGAGACTTAAGAAGAGAAATATTTGGAAAAATAAAAGTGAAGTAAACTCCCTGCCTCTCTCCCAGGACTCAAACTTACCTGTCTCTGATCACTGAGATTCTCAAATCATCTAATCTTTAGCTTTAAGTACATATCAGAATGCTGTCTGAAAACCTCTTTCAACAGAAGCAACCCTTCTCATCATACTGCCAGAGTTTCCTTCTAATCCTACTAACACTTTTTTAATCTATTAAGAAAATGCACATGTTCCAAAGCACTTGAAAAACAATTAGAGTGAAACACATTTCTCTTCCTTGAATTTGTAGCATAAATGGAAGGGACTCAAAACACTACACTACCATTGTCCTTTTGATTCCAGTTATTTATGCTGCAAAATTACCATCATGATTAATTGTTTTTATCAAGAGTCCTATCATTTTCACCAAAGATAATTACTATGATTAGTGAGAGGAACTTCCATATACATGTATTTAATCATCTAAAATTAATATTTGTTTAAAAGAATGACTTAAAATTGTTGACTTTGACATATAACACAAAATGCCATTATTAATTATAGCAGAGCAAAATGAAAATGTAAAAAAAGTAATACAGAAGTTAGCACAGCCATCATGGGGAATTCTTAAAGAATATAGAACATATTAAACTACAGAGGTAGATTTATTATTTATAAGGATCTGAAAACATACTTTAAAAATCCTCATAACCATTATATGACCCAGAGCTTGCTAGCCTACTTTTATAGGAGATCAAACTGAGATCAGAGAAGGGGTGGCATTTGCCAATAAAGATAATACACAATGCAAGACTTCAGTTGCCTGACATCAGGCAAAGCTTGTGTCATTCAATGAATATGAGAAAAAGCAGAAAACATGTCCATACAACATTAAAATTTCCCTCCACTGTAGTTGAGGAGAGGATGGTGCACCAATTATGAGTATTCTTTACTATGATACCCAGTTCTGGTTATGAATAAAAGCTCATTTTTGGAGATGTTATTAAAGAGTTGGCAGAAAAACAATAGGGTAAGAAAAACAGAATTATATAAGGTAATACCCAAATATTTACTCTTAATCAGTGCTAGAAATTCTTGTTTTTATATGTTTAAAAAATCCATTATGTATGTTTCTTTTTATGTATAATGAGAAAGATGAAGATGCATATTTACATCTATCACTTGAAAACGCTGGGTAGTATTCTGTGTTTTCTTTCTCTTTTCTAGTGACTTACATAACACTACCAAGGCATGTGAAAACAGAAACAAAGCATTTCTATCAGATTGTTCATTTGAGTGCAGTATAGACACTGACTCCTCTTGGAAGTCTTTCCTGAACCTCAGCTTACTCCGTCATGGACACCTGATTATAGCTGGTGACCTGCCAACCCCCTAGCATCCCTTGCTGGAGCAATCATAGATTTAGGGCAGAGATTCTCATCCTCCTTACTCTAATATTTTATTCTTATGTGGGTCCAAGATTTAAGCGCTTCTAGTCAGAGAAAAGTTCAAAACTATCATCTGGAAGTCTAAGAGGGAAAAGTCTTCTGTTTAAAATAACACACTGTTTAAAATAACATGCAAAAATGTGTTCTGTAATGGCTCTGACAATGTCAAGGGAAAAACCTGAACAGTGAAGTGGGAGGCTTGAGCACACCATCCTTGAAGCCCACACAATATTCCTGTTGCACAAACTACTACATATTTTTTCTTGTTTAAATCAGTTTAAATTTGATTTTCTATTATTTTCAATTAAAGATATTCTTCTTGAAATCCAAAAAGATCTCACGGCTCTAATAAATCATATTATATTATATTTCAATTGCCTGTTTACTTATAATCTATTTGAGAAGAGGAAAAATAATGTTAACGTAAGGTTTTCTAAGAAAGAACCCATAAGGCTAGTAATTTAAATCCATGAAGTATTGATACTTGTTTAATTTTCTCTTTTTTATAAATAATGTAACCATTCCATTTGTCCTAGGCAGCCTTATTTTCCTCCTGTCATCTGGTGCTGTTAATAATGGCACACCATTTTCATTTTTAAAGGTGTTGATTTAGGTAATCAGCTATACAATAGATCATACGATGATTTCAAAAACAGTTCAATCTTCGCCTTTGCAAGCTTGGTATGACAGATAAATTCCTTTGCTACTTAGCTGTGATATCTTCATAGTAAGAACTAGCCTCATAGATCTGATTCCCAACTTTGGACAACTTTACTTCTCTTTATTGCATTCTTTTAAAATCTCTTATGAAGCAAATGCTACAAATTGATGAACTGGATTTAGGACAACATGACTGAAAAAAGTCATTATGTTTTGTCTTTAAAAAGCAAACAGTTACTGGGCTCCCTAGTGAGTTTCATGCCAGACTAAACTACACAGCAAAACTCTGCCTCAAGAAACTATAAAACAACAACAGGTAACTTTGCTTTCTGTATGGTAGCTACTGCTGTGTCACGTCCGGCTTTCCTTACCCAAGAAAATCATAAAGAGCTCCCTGTTTTGGAAAACTACTGACTTTAGAAAATGATAGAGTGATTGAGATTTCTAGGTAAGAGAAGAAAACGCAGAATTTTAATACGAACTAAGACATTTCTTTTCTGTCTATGTGTAAGCCTCTCAAAGGCTCTTGAAACATCCAAAATAGCAAAGGAGGCCATAAAATATGACCAAAGCTGGATTCCTCAACAACCCTTAGCATAGAGTTGTGACCTCTAGTTTATTTGATTTAAAAACAAAAAGACAAGTTATATTCCTTATACTTTTGGAGTAAAAAATAAATTCATTCAGGTTTCCTCTGTAATGCTATAAAAAGTAGCCTTGTAGAATATTTTCATATTAACAAAGAATCTTTAGGTTCAATACTTAAAACTAAATGAATTATTAAAGGTAGAATTTTCAATGTGATAACATGACTGGGCAATAATATTTGGGAGTAAGGAATTATTTTTTTAACAGAAAAACTATCTACATCTGCATAACTTATGAAAATAAATAAATACTCAGCATAGAGAATTTATAGATGAGTTATTTTTCTAATAGCTGACAGTACTGTAGGCTATCTGATCTTAAAACATGTTCAAAACTGAGGTGATAAAGAGGTGGGGGAGAAAAACAAGGTTGTTGGATTCATATTATACTTTACAATACAAAACCAGTAA
Organism: Dinomys branickii; assembly: GCA_004027595.1. Lineage (NCBI taxonomy): Eukaryota > Metazoa > Chordata > Mammalia > Rodentia > Dinomyidae > Dinomys > Dinomys branickii. The sequence continues at coordinate 8,945 of PVLD010026719.1, read as the reverse complement.
ATAGCAGCGTGGAAAATATAATTACTGTGATCACGTACAATGTGTTACCACATAACTAAAGCTTATGTGAAGCATCAGGTAAGTACTGTGCTGGCAGACCAAAAAGACAAAGAATGCAAAACATTTTCCCCACTGACATTTCAAAATTTGTAAAATCACAACCACTACATTATCTAATGCATCTTCCAAATGTGAGGAAAGTATTCTATGTTTCTTTTTAAAAGAAACAAAATTTGCCTATATAAAGCTATATGGTATACAGAAGGGCAGATATGGGAAGAGTTTAATAAAAAGCCTTAAAAGCAGATTTCAGACAATTCACAAGTTGTCTGAGAAGCTGATGTTTCTGTTCAATGTACAGCATAACTTTCACTTTGAAATCTGAGGTTAAGGGTAAGAGAAAGAAAACAAATAATGTAGATTATGTTCCCTCATTATAAAAAATATGATTTAAAGAGAGTAAGGCTAGGGTATCATCTGCGATTGCAATCTCCATGCCTTACATAGGAAAAGTAGTTTGCTAAGCAGTAAAGAAGAGTTACAGAAAATGAATTAGAGGTCCCATTATATCAGGTAAAACTTCACAGTATTTTTCATATCATATTATATGTTCTTTTGAGGGAACAATTTGTACTACAAATAGAAACACCAGAAGTGCATAATTAGGGTCCCAGGAGACACAGACAAACAGCATTCTCCAGATTTTTGACTGTATACACTAACTTGAGCCCATATTTATCCAAACTATTATGCATGTACTGTATCACAAACATAGCACTTATTTTAGAGGAAATTATAAAATAAGTTTAAAAATAGCTCTAAAAATCTTTACGACTCCTCTTACATGTCCCCATTAAAGGTCTGTGAACTCTAACAGGGAAGGAAGAGACAAAGCTTTCTACTTCAAGCAGAATAAAATGTTGTGTGATTTCTGACTTTTAGATTTTGTACGAGAAAGTGTTAAAATGTATTCAGCCATTTTAATGCCTTTAAATGCTGCCCTATATTGAATGCTCCTCTGGAAAACTGTCATGTGGACTTTAATAATTAATCAGTATTTTAAATATAAATTACTATAATATATTTTCCCAGAGAAAACTGGTTTTGTAGAATGTGGTGTGAAATTCTTTCCCTCAGAGAACACATTCCACAGAAAACTTAGTTACTTGGGTCCCTGGTAGGTACAACCTGGTGAGAGGCACAAATGTTATCCTGGTAACAACTTCAAAAATTACAGACATGGTGTTAAGAGGAAAGATTTATGAAAGATTAATTTGGTAAAAACATATGTAGAGAAATCAAGTGACTCAGAGGCATGCACATCTGACTAAGTTAACATTTTCTAAACTTTTTATCAAGATGTTTCACAAAAAAGGTTTCCATAGCGAAATGCTGAAGAAATGCTGACCTACAGAATGCTAACATTCCCAGTACACTTCTCAGTGACGTTGCTATGGAGTCGTACACCGTAGCTTGCTAGGGTAGGCAGAGGCTATGGATATTTCTTGGCTTATTGGACCTTTGCAAGAAGTCCATCTACGAGTATGTAATAGAGCTGGTAGTCTGCAGAACAGTCTGGGAAATGGTGAAATCGGTCACATAGGAAGACTAACACGTTTTCTAATCAAGATCTTTAATGAACTTTATGAAAGCATGACTGATGTAGAGAAAGCTGTGCATATGTAACACATGCAACTTGCTGAGTCTGGAGGTAAGTATACCCGTATGGAACCATCTCTATAATTTGATGCATCCCCTTTAAATTTTTCCTTTTCATTTAGTATTATTCTGTGTGATAGTGACAATTAGTCTAAGATCTACCCTGTAACAAGTATAGAATAAAATATTGTTATATATAGGCCCTATGCTCTTCAATAGGTCTATAGAACTTACCTTGCATAACTGAAACCCAGCCCAAATATGAACATTCCTAGTTTCCTCCTCCTGCCTCAGTCTCCAGGAGTGCTGGCGTCATTATTTTCCATTGTTTACAACATAAAACAGATATCTGAGAATGATATAGGCCAAAGGAATCTTAACTGTTGGAGCAAGTAGCAAGAAAGAAAACTTATAAGCGCTCTGGCTTTACGGTGGTGCTGAGTCAGAGACCTGGGCAGCTAAAGAATCAAGGGTCATTGTGACAGTCCAGGAAGCTCATCTTAAGGAGGGAAAAGGTAGGACAAAATATCAACACAGGCAAGGAAGAGAAACCTGCCTTTAAAATATTTTATAGTAAATGGTCTTATTACTTATTTTCCTGTCTGATTTTCATGCTAGAACTAGTAATCTTTTTATTGTTCAGTCTGTATTTTCCCTTGAAGTCAGTAGATATGTTTGCCCTTTAACAACTACAAGTAAAAAAACCCTGATGATCAAAAAACAGGTATTTTAATGCAAAGAGAGATTTTCAGAATTTGTCAGGCTATTTGAGCCATTAGAAAAGTGACAGCTTTCTCTAATATTAAATGTTCAGGGGAAAATAGGTAATAGAGTTTTTCTTGATTGTAATCCCTTGATAGCTGAAATAAGCTCCCAGTGCAGAATACACAGAAGATCAGGGTGCTACGGTATCTTCCCAGGGATGGCAATGTCACGTATAGTACACTAGCCTCCAGTTACCTGTGACTACTGAGCATCTGTAATATGGCAATGTAATTAAACTGTCACACGTGTGCAGTGGATACTGTATTGGATCACATACATTTGGAGAATTACATACAACACCTAAGTAGGAAGTTGTTTCTTGAGAACAGAAGAGGAAATATAAAGAATATATTTCAGTTTCCTTCTTGATTTACACTGTTTTCACTGACCTTTGTATAGCACGATTATAAGGTAAAATAACAGATGTCTGGCGGTACATGTTAATTCTACGGTTATGCTTTTACACTTAGACCTCCATGCTGTCATTGTGATGAGAAATTTGAGCAGGCAGGAAAATGATCACGTCCTATTTGGCTAAATTAAAATTACATAAGTCCAAAAGAGAAAAATATGCATTAGTGATGAGGATCTTGGCAGGCATACACAATTGCCTACCCAATATCCATTCTTTCCTGGTTAACTAAAGGATTCCAAATTTTGCTCAGAAGGGCTAGGTTTGAGGGTTATGTCCCCAGTTTTCACATTCTGAACTATGGATATAGAAACACACCTACTCTATTAAAATACTCAATCCTCCCAAGATTCCTTGAATTTAAGAGTAGCCAGATGACACAGTTCCTTGTATTTGAGGCTTCCAGTGATGTTTTTGTTTTCATTCTAAGCAGAAATATAGCTGGAATATGTTTTTATTCTCTCCACTTCCCCAGTTTCTATTTTAGAACCCAATAGTGCCACAGAAATTAGCCATCTTGGGACACATGATTTTGTGGCTGCTTACATAAACCATGGAATATGTAATTCTGGAAGCTTTGTTCTATGAAAATAATAAACTGCTATCTGGATAAGTCACTGCAGAGAAGATTTTGTCACAGGCTGCCAAGGGCAATCTTAAAATTAATTAGAATTTTTTTTTAAATTTCTGAAATTCTATTGTTTAAAATTATCATTGTTTTGCTTGAGGTGGTAAATTTAATCCCTCAGAAACAAAATCAAGCAAAAATAACGCTGCATTTAACAGTCAAAATAAATGTAAATATAGATATGGTCCAACAACATAGTTAAAATTCCAAATGCTAAGTGAACCTAGTCAGTCACAAAGATAAATCAATGAATGATATTTATAAAACATCTTGTATGTCCTTAGCTGCTGTAGCAAACAGCATGCTATGCATGCTTTTAAGGAAATTTAAACTCATTCTGCGTGCTAGAATGTAAAAATTCAAAGGACAATAAACATTTGGAAAGTGAGTTCAAGACAACAAAAGCAGATTTAGAACAAAATCAATACATGGTTGGTCAATAAAAGAATTTTTCTTTGAATTATTGGTTAAAATGACAAATAAAGACTGAAGTTATAACAACAAATTTCTGAAAGAAGGCAGAAATAGATTCTCTAGGCTACTCTCCCCTGACCTCCTAGGCAGCTCTGTATTTCTAATCACCACAACCAACTTCATGTGATGTGATCTCTAAGTCATCATCCATCACTTCGTAGTTGGATTTAGTTGAAACTCACACCTCTTGCTCGCTTCGGCAGCACATATACTAAAATTGGAACGACACAGAGAAGATTAGCACGGCCCCTGCGCAAGGATGACACGCAAATTCGTGAAGCGTTCCATATTTTTCTCTTCCTCTTTCCTAATCTTCACAGGCAGAAAAACTGAAGCTCTAACAGAATAAACAACAACAACAACAACAACAACAACAACAAAAAAGAAACTCACCTTAAAATGGTTGTGTGGTTCTCACCTAAAATGTTTTCTAGTGCTAAAAGTAAAGAATATTCTCCTTTTGATTTCGAGCAGAATTTAATGTAAAATCTCCTTCCACATAGCTTCTTGGGTGTTTGCATTCTTTCCAACTACTGCTACCTTTTCTAGTAACTGCCCTCTTCTAGTCCCTGGCACCTATTATGTAGCCAGAGGGGGGGAAAAATGTGGATAAGTGTGGTAAAGTGGCAGTCTGACTTTTTTGTCACATTTCTCAAAGGGCACTGTTAGTTCAATCTGTGGATGCTTTTTATGATTTTAATGTACCATAAAATGGCAGAAAAATTTCACCTCAATGAAGGAGCTGCAGATTATTTTCCCTCTCCCCATCATCTCATCCTTAAAATATATTTATGGGAAAAGGTTCCAAGGAGTGAAGTGTAAATTGTTCTCTCCACTTTGTAAAGTTCAGAATCAACTGAGTTAACCTACTGTAGCATTTCCTTATCCACGAGGGATATTTTCTCAGACCTCTATTGGAGGCCTGAAACCAAAAGTAGTATCAAGCCTTACAATTTTATGCCTTTTTCATCTTAGCTAAGGGCTTATTACGCTGTGGCCACAATTTTTGCAGTTCGAGGTGCAAATGCAAAACTAGAAAGATTGGTTTTTGTCTTCGCTATTTCCTATATAGAGATTTGCTGTTAGGGTAGATGTTAGCATCTTCAGCATGAAATTTTTTTCCATTCTCTATTAAGTCTAGAACTTTCATCTTTTCAAAAGTAGCACTTGACTTCTCTTTGACAGATCCAACTTACCTATACCACTTGTTCTTGGGGCCATGATTAAAGGAAATTAAAGGCTACTTGTATACACATACTGTGATACCTCGACAGTTGATCAGATAAATGAGGTGGCTACTAAATAACTAACAGGCATATTGTATAGCGTGGGAACTTTGGACAAAGAGCTGATTCATGTTCTAGATCAGATGGAGCAGAAGGTCAAGAGATTTCATCATGCTACTCAAAAAGGTGTGTGATTTAAATTATGAATTGCTTATTTTTAAAATTTTCTAGCCATGAGTGACTGCAGGTAACTGAAATCACAGAAAGCACAACTGTGAGTAAGTAAGTACAAGTATATATGTTCTTGTTCCAAATATTCCCTGTTAATTTTTTCCTAGCTGGAAAGTGTAAAACTAACCCCAGAGTGGAATACAAAATATATTTCTATGGAAAGGTTAGGTCCATCATTACAAAGTGTGTATTTCTTCTATCGGTAAAGGGAAAGAAAATATGTCAGCCAATTCAAGACATTTCTATTCTTGAGGCAAGTAATACAGAAAATGAACTTTCCTTGATGAAGTCATATAGATATATAATTCTTTAATATGAAGACATTTACACAGAATATAAAAATATGAAGAAGAGGGAATCCGGAAGTATTATGAATCACTAAGATCATATTCAAAGTTGTTTTTATATAAAACTCCTCTAGATATTCAGTGAATTCATAAAGGATCAGAAGAACACTATCACATCCTACTGTTTCTCTTCCAAAATTAATGCAGCTATGACCATCTTGGAAATTAATGATCAATTATCCTAGTTTATGAAACTTTAAAACATCGCTATATGTATAAAAATCAATTTTCATTCCTAGAAAATTGAGCAAAAATCAACACTATAACTGGAAAGAAAAATATACCATACTTTTCAACTACATGGAAAGACAGGCACATATTTAAAGGAAAAAAAATCACACTTGATTGACTGAATCATCCATTCTAATACATGTGCAGTGGGAACCACCACGGCCCCTTCTTTGCCTTGTGGCAATGAGTACCCTGTGACTTCTATGCCTCTCTTAAAGAAGATACATTCTAAAGTTGGAGCCTGTACCCTTAATTCGGATGTTTCAGAGCAGATAACACTAAGGCCTTTTACCAGCAAATGTTCAATATATGAGTAAAAACTTTGTCTTGTAGCAATGTACAAGTCTTATACAGCAGTCCATGTAATGTTTCTAAAGAATGTTCATGACACGGTAAGCAGTCTTCAAAGTATGCATCCTGAGGAGGAAAAAAATGCTAGTAGTAGTTATTTTAATTGCAGACTGTTACATTATCTGCCTTTTCTAAATTAATTATATATATCCTTTTGACATAAGTCATGATAAATAGAAAATTGTGGGTAAATGTGCAAAACAACTTTTGACTAATAGTCCTGTGTAATCTCTGCCTCATCTCATTCTCAGTTACTCATCACCATACAGAAGGTAATCAATTTTAAATCCACACTATCTCCACTGTCTCTTTCCACCCTCATTTCCCCCACTGGCCTGAGTGTCCCTTTGTTAATAGGGCATTTCAAAGACAATTTGTTTAATGAAAGAATGAAAGAAAGACAACATTGTGCTTAATGTTAACATTAGCTAGCATTCTTCTAATATTAAGAACAGCTTGCATTATAACACAGTATCATTCCAATCACAGACATAAGGATCCAAAGTTATGGTGAAATATAAATCCTACAAGGCAAGAATTTAAGGTATAAATTTTAAAATTTCATAGGGTAAATTCTTAAAAATTAAAAATGATCGAATAACCTATGTTGCTTACTTGTAAAAAGTTAAAGATCCTAGATTGTAGGTATCTCTCTGAAAAGAATAAAAAATACTTTCACATCAAGGAGCTCTAACTAGATTCAAGCAAGGAAATCTGTAAATAGAACTCATTATTTGCAAATAGTGGCTAACTTGTTTTTATCAGAATCCCATAGGTATTTCATTGAAAATGCACTGTACTGGCTTTTATCAGAATTTGCAGAAATACTGTGATTCATTTTGAATAAGACATAAATACTGTGATTCATTTTGAATCATAAGACTTTGACAAAGTTTTCCATTGAATTGAAATGAACTGTAAGATATGCACTTCTATTATGACTTTGAAATATTCGGTTTAGTAAAGTATATGTTTATCTTTAAGTTGAAAAGTATATGATATCATTTTCCATAAAAAGTTTATTATGAGACTTAGAAAATGGTGTGTGTGTGTGTGTGTGTGTTTGCAACTCTCTGCTATGTTTTCATTTAAAAAGAATTTATTTTTGTCATGACCAGAGAGTATAAGTAATATTACTAACATTCACATCTTTATATCCTTCAATGAAGGTAAGAGTGAATTTGACTCCTGTTAGGTAAGTAAAGAAATTTTTATGAATGTGGAGCATTGTTCCACAGCGTGATGTGCTGTCTACCAGAAACATGTTCATTTGTTAGAAAATAACTGAAGCACAAAATTTGCAAATATCGTCAGCCAAACAAATTATGGCACTATTCTTTGTATGATGCAATACACGGCTTCTATATATGGAAGGACAATATGTTCTGGTATGATGATAAAAGAAAATAAACCAGAAAAATTGAGCTTTTTGTGCTTTCATTCAATAGTTTAAGCCATTGGATGCTAACAGAAATAAGCTGAATTTATAGTTTGTTTTGTTATAATTTTTGTGAAGAAAAGAAATGTGCCAATGGGGGTAGGAGGACAGTGAGAGAAAAAAGAATGAAACGTTGTCTGTTCACAAGAGGCTTGGATGTATATTAGGACAATTATATTCACTAAATGACCTTAGGCTAATTAACTACATTGTCTATAACTCTTCCTGTTGGTTCAATAAAGGAAACTATTTGAAATTATCCACTTTCTGCTAGTATCACAGCAATAGAATAAAACTAAGAAACACTTTTGTTTCATTTTGCTATTATTGCTTTTATTGAATATCATCTTGGGGCCATGATTAAAGGAAATTAAAGGCTACTTGTATACACATACTGTGATACCTCGACAGTTGATCAGATAAATGAGGTGGCTACTAAATAACTAACAGGCATAGTGTATAGTGTGGGAACTTGGGACAAAGTGCTGATTCATGTTCTAGGTCAGATGGAGCAGGTCAGGAGATTCCATCACACTACTCAAAAAGGTGTGTGAGTTACAACTGATGCCCTTTTTAATGCCCTATTGTTCCACCAATACTTCCAGAGTCAAATAAACAAGATCTCTCATCATCAGATTATCGGTGAATTAATTCACCAAAAGTTATCAGAATGCTCCTGGAACCATTCAAATGCTCATTTTTGCAGATGAAGCCAAAATTTTAAAATAATATAATTTTTATTAAGGACTTTGACACTTAAGACAACAAAATTAAACATACTAAGTGATTTTTTCCCATTTAGCATGCACTGTATTCACTAAAGCAGCTCAGTCTTTGGATAATGAAATATTCTACATAACAGTGCAATGTGCAGTGAAAAATAAATCTTGAACAATGCTATCTTGTCCAGATTGGCCAGTTTGTCTCAACCACAACCTAGATAGGTCTTCCTAGGGGATAAAAGGCTGTTGCCAATTCAAGCCTTTATTCAATACAAGTGGCATGCATGGTTCAGATTTAGTGTCGAGTTACCCTGAACACCTGGTCAAAATGACTTGAAAAAAGACTCTAATTAGCACAGGCAATCAGATGCCAGAAGTATAAAAATAACAGAATGTTAGGACTACCTGTATCCTGTCTGTTCATAGCAACATGAGTGCCTCACTTCTACAAACTTCTCCCT
>PVLD010026718.1:0-21804 GCA_004027595.1 Dinomys branickii | reverse complement strand
AGCTCCTTCTCTTTCCCAAAAGCACAGGGCAGAGTGCACACACAGGCCTCACCCACCAAGAGACAGTTCCATAGAGACGGGCTGCTGAGGCACTGCTTCCCCACTTCCCTGGCCAGATTGAGATAGAGACCATCTCTTCCAATTTTTTGTAGGGTTTCTATCATGAATTGGTGTTGGTCTTTGTCAAAAGCCTTTTCTGTATCTATTGAGACGATCATAAGGTTTTTGTCCTTGGCTCCTTTAATATGGTGTGTTATACTTACTGATTTACATATGTTGAACCATCTCTGCATCCCTGATAAATCCTACTTGGTCATGGTCTATAATCGTGATTATTGCTGCACTCTGTTTTGCTAGTATCTTATTGATTTTTGCACCTATTTTCATTAGGGAGATTGGCCTGTAGTTCTCTTTCTGAGGTCCTTTTTAAATTTTAGTATCAGGATAATACTTGCTTCCAGGAATGAATCTAGGAATCTTGATTTCCTTTCAGTTTTATGAATGAGTTTCAGAAGTAGTGGTATTAGGTCTTCTATAAATTTCTTATAGAATTCAGCGGTGAATCTGTCAGGGTCTGGACGTTTCTTTGTTGGTAGATTTTTAACTTCATCTTCAATTTCACTGATTGATATTGGTTTACTTATGATGTTTATATCTTCTTGATTCAGATTTGGTAATTCATTTGTATCTAGGCATTTGTCCATTTCTTCTGCATTTTCCCTCTAATTAGAATACAAGTTCTCAAAGTAGGTATAGATGATCTTCTGGAATTTTCCAGGATCCAATATGATTTCACCTTTTTCCTTCCCAACTGCATGGATTTGAGTCTTTTCTTTCCTTTTTTTAATGAGCTTGGCTAAGGCTTTGTCAAGTTTATTTAGTCTTTCAAAGAATCAACTCTTCAATTGATTCTTTGTATTGTTTTCTTACTCTCCATTGCATTAATTTCTGCTCTGATCTTTATAACTTCCTCCCTGTATGAGCTTTGGGCTTGACCTGCTCTTCCTTTTCTAAGGTTCAAAATTGTTTATCTGAGCTCATTCTGTTTTCCTGATATGGGTATTCACTGCTATAAATTTCCTTCATAGAAGTACTTTCATTGTATCCCATAAGTTCCAGTATATTGTATTGTCATTATCATGTAATTATAGAAATTAATTTCTTCTTTTATTTCATCTGTGACTCATTGGTTGATCAGGACAGTATTATTTAATTTCCATGTGTTTCTGAAGTTCTTGTCATTTCTTTTGCCATTTATTTCCAATTTCATTGCACTATGGTCTGATGATACACATGGGATAATTTCAGGTCCTCTTCATTTACTTAAGCATGTTCCATGAGCTACTATGTGATTGATTTTGGAGAATGTCCCATGTACAGTTGAGAAGAATGTCTATTCTGATGTTGTGGAGTATAACATTCTGTGGACATCTACTAAGCCCATTTGTTCCAAAGTTTTGTTGAGTTCTAATGTGTCATTGTTGATTTTATTTTTTGTTTAGCTGACGTATTTGTGACAATGGGGTATTGAAATCCCCCAATATAATTGTATTAGTGCTTATTTGGTCTTTCATGTGTTAATGTTTGTTTTATATAGTTCAGTACATTAGTATTTGTTGCATAAATACTTATGATTGCTATCTCCTCCTCTTGGATTGTTTCCTTTACATGTAGTGACCTTCTTTTTCTCTCTTAATAAGTCATGGCTTGAAGTCCACTTTGTGTGCAAATGGAATAGCTATCCCTGCTTTTTTCTGGATTCCTGTCTCATGGAGTATTGTTTTTCATTCTTTAACTTTCAGTCTATGAATTTCTTTTCTAATTAAGTGTGCTTCTTATATGCAGTATAGTGTTGGATCTTGTTTCTTGATCCATTCTGCCAGTCTGATTCTTTTGATTGGAGAATTGAGATCATTAGCATTGATGATTATAACTGATATGTATTGACTTAACCCCATCACCTTATTTTCCTATTGTTGGCTCTCCCAATTTCATTGCTTTCTTTGCCTGGTGGATTCATTCTGTTGTGGTTCATGGAATTATACTCCTTGTTATCTTTTTCTAGAATGTCTTTCAGAACATTTTGGAGTGCTGGCTTGGTGGTCATCAATTTCTTCAGGTGTTCTTTGCCCTGGAAATATCTTATTTCTTCATCATTTTTTGAAAGTTTTGTGGGGTACATCAATCTGGGTTGGTGGTTGTTTTCTTTTAGGGCTTGAAATAGCTCATTTTCTCCTTGACTTGAGGGTTTGTGTTTAGAAGTCACCTGTAATTCTAATGGGCTTTCCTTTAGGGTGATTTGTTCCTCTAACAGTTTTTAATATTCTGTTCTTTTGTTGAATTTCTGGAATGTTCACTATTGTATGCCTTGCTGTAATTTATTTTTGATTATGGCTAATTGGAGTTCTAGATGCCTCACTTACAAGTATGTCAAATTCTTTGGGATGTTTTCTGACATGACAGCTGTGAACAAGTATTTTTTAAATGTCATTTGTACTTTTTCATTGACTTTAATCAGTCTTCTATTACTCTTCTTTGCATCATCTAGCAGCTGGTGGATTGATTTCTCATGACTCCTTGCTATTTTTAAGAAATCTTTGTTTTCATGCTCACTAACCACAAGCCTGTCTCCTATATCTGAGATCCTGTCCTCATATTGATTTGTTCTGCTGTGAATATTTTCACTGAAATTTTTAATCTCCTGGATATCTGCTTGAATCTGTTTTTTGAGGTTCCATTTGTTTCTTATGTTGGGAATTCATGGTTTCTGTCATTTGCCTAAACTTTTTTTTTGTTTTTGTTTTTGTTTTTTTTTTGGTCTGTATCTGAGAGTCACTAAGCATGTTTTTCATTATAGTCACCATCTCTGTGGTTATCTGAGAAATTATTTCAGATTTGTATTTATCTAGTGCCTCATTCACTTTGCTGTTACCACTTCAGAGAAGCTAGGTGGGTGGATTTTGAGTTGTTCCCCCTCACTGCTCCTTGGCTTTGTCTTTGGTGAACTGGATGTCTGGGGTTATATCTTATGTGTTTTTTCATTTTCTACTTTTTAAAAGTTTAATTCCTGGGTTGAGGCTTGTTAATTGCCTATGGTAAGTAACTTTATTGCTAGTATTTAGAACCCTGAGGAAATGACTGCCTCTCAAAGGGGTCTTCCCCTTCTTTTGGGTTTTGTGTCTGAAGCAATAGCCTATCTCTTTGATTTATTGGGGATGACAAGTTGCTGCTTATTTGGCCCAGTCCCTAGTTTTTACCACTGGCTCAGAGTATTTTCTATGACCCTTAGTGAATCTCAGTCTTGGTATACCGAGAAAAACAGCTGATTAGAACAACTATCTCACTTTGGCTAAAGTAGTATAATTAGCAATAACAACTGCATCAAACACAATCTAGAAAATAACAAATTGAGGTAACTATTAATTTGCCACCTGTAACACTATAAACTAGATTTGTGGTTATATAATGAAGTCTAAGACAAACCAGAAAATGCATCAAACACAATCTAGAAAATAACAAATTGAGGTAACTATTAATTTGCCACCTGTAACACTATGAATTGATTTGTGGTTATATAATGAAGTCTAAAACAAACCAGAAAATTGTGTGCAGTAAATAAACCCTAAATGTACCAATTTTACCCTTAGCAAAGAAAATTTAAGGAGGGTTGGGGGAAAATAGAGAAATAGAAGAAGAAGAGATTAGAAGCAAGGCTGGAGGACAAAGGAAGATCATGCAGACTTGGGGCAATTAGTGCAGAAGACAGGAGGGAAAGAGAGAAGGCAGAGATAAAAGGAAGAATAGAGAACAGCCACCACAAAAAAAAACCTAGAGAAAAACCATGTTCACAATCTACAAAAACAAGATCACACAATGGAGAAAAAAACCCCACCTCCGCCCAAAGTGAGACAGAGGAAACAATATCTACTTCAAGGTTTGTTTACTGTCACTGATAGACAATGTGTGGCGACAGAATCCAGCTCTGTGTTGATTTATCCCAGCAAGCCAGCAGTAGCTTTACGGCAGGGTAGTGGATAATCTCTGCAACCCTACACTTTTATTTCTCCTGAAGTTTAGGCTGTTTTCTGGCTGAGAGGCTGGAACTTGACCTGTTCAGCCTGAACAGTCAGTGAACCTTCTATTGGGAGCTGTTAGATGGGAGCCAGCAGTAGTTTTGAGTTCCAAGTTCACTTGGCCCCTTTCCAATATGGCTCCCAGTCAATCGCCCTCTCCAGTAGGTTGGCCTAAGTGAGGCCACTCACCAACCAGTGCGGTCCATGCTGTCCACTCCTCCATTGCACTGATGTCACTCCTGAAGGCCTCCTTCCATGCAGTGAGTCCCAACTCAGGGAGAAGGTGCTGCCTGCTACTTCCATCTTCTTCATTCAAGTTTCTCTCTTTGCTCTCCTTGTGGGTATCAATTGTGACCTCAGATCCTATTCGGGTCCAGGGAATCTACTTCCCTCCTTCTTCTCTTCCTCACATTGCTATATTCCAGTGTCTGGACACCAAATCTTGGAGAAGCTCTTTCTCTGCTGCTTACCACTCTGCCATCTTTCCAGTAGTCTATCCATATTATTGTGAAGTAGCATTCTAGAACCTTCTCATCTTACAAATCTGAAATACTTCCTTTATTTTCCTTCCCTATTCCATGGTATTCAATATTGTTTTTATGAACTTTAAATACTTCAAGTAAGTGGAAAACTATAGTGTTTGCCTTTTTATGATTGGATTATTTCATTTAATACAATACATAATGTCCTCAAGGTTCATCCTTGTTGTATCAGGATTTAAAAATATATATATATCAGGGATTCAACCCATGGTCTCCACACTCAGCCACATCTTCAGGAATTTTTATTTTTGACACAGGATCTTTCTTAGTCACTAAGTTGTCTAAGCTGAGTTTGATTTTTCCTCTTGACTCAGCCTCTCAAAGTGCTAGGATTACTGTCCTCTGCCACCAGGTCTCGCTTTTTAAATTTGCTTTTGAAGGCTCAATAATATTCCATTATATGCATATAGTGCATTCTTTTTACCCACTATCCATGGGTTTTGAATAGCATTATACAGATCTCCTTGAGATGTTGCCCTCAATTATCTTGGACATATAATCAGAATTAGAATTGCTAGGTCATATGACAATTCTATTTTTAATGAACATCTTAGTCCTTTTCTTGTTCCTGGGACAAATACATATCACATAACTTACAGCAGAGGTTGTTCTTGGCTCATATTTCAAAAGTTTCAGTCTCTGTTAGCAGAGACCGTAAAAAAAAAAAGAGCCTCTAAACAATTTTCTGTAGTGGTTGCACCATTTTGCATTCCACTGCAGTATGTAAGAGTTCCACTTTCTGCAAATCTTTGTGAACACTTTTTGTTTTTTTCACAGTAACCGTTCCAATGGTTGTGGGGTATCTCACAGTTTATACCTGCATTTCTGATAGTGCATAATGTTGAACTTCTCTCCATATGCTTACTGACAATTTACATGTCTTTCAAGAAAGTCTGTTCAAGATCTTTGCCTGGATTTTAATCAGGATTTTTTTTAATGATTGAGTCCTAGGAGGTTTTAAAAAATATATTCTGAGGATTAACTCCTTCATAGATACATGATTTGCAAACATTTTCCCCCATTCTGTAGATTACCTTTGATTTTCCTTGTGTCCTTTGATGTATAAAAGTTTTAAAATTTAATGTATTCTCATTTGTCTATTTTTGATTTTGTTGCCTGTGATTTTGCTGTCATTCAAGAAATCATTACAAACCAGATGTAACAAAGCTATTCCCTTAGGTCTTCCTCTAGGAGTTTTATGATTTTGGGTCTTAGGATTGTCTTTAACTCACTTTGAGTTAATTTTTGCATATGATATAAGGGCTCAGTTCAATTCTTTTGCATGCAAATATCCAATTTTCCCAATACCATTTGTTGAATATATTATTTATTCCTGATAGTCCTACATAAGTAGTTATTTCTGGGCTATTTTATTTCATTAATCTATTTGTCTAACTTTAAACTGGCCTCACTCTGGTTTGATTAGTTTTGTAACAGTCTGCCAAAAAATTTAATGTATCTTATACAAGCACAAACTCTCTATGATGAATATAATCATTATCTATCTATCTATCTATCTAAATTGCATCAATAAATAATAACAAATACACTTCAGGAAAAGAAAATTTTGTATTTTTTTCTTGAAGTATATATACATTTTTGGGGGCGACTCTATATGTTTCAAAATAAGAAGTATGAATCCTTCAACTTCATATATTTAGCTCTTTTTTTTTTTTTTGGTGGTACAGGGGATCAAACTCAGGACCTTGCCTTTGCCAGGCAGGCACTTATTCCACTGAGCTATATCCCAACTGACTTCAGGTATTTAGGATCCCTTGAAATTTCATATAAATGTTAGGATGAGGGCCAGTGGCACAGTGCCCACCTGGCGAGTATGAGGTTGTGAGTTTGAGTCCCGGTGCCCACTAAATAAATAAATAAATAAATGTTAAGATGAATTTTTCTATTTCTCAAAAAATTTAAAGGGGTCCACTAACTCTCTAGATTGCTTTTGGTAGCAGGGACATTTTAATTATGTCTTTCCACCCATGAACATGAGAAATCTTTTATTTGTGTTCTTATTTAATTTCTCCCTCTCTCCCTTCCAGGGCCCAAGCATGCTAGGCAAGCACTCTATCACTAGGCTACATCCCCAGGGCTTTGTTTTTAAAAAAAGAAATTTATTTTGGGAAATGGTCTTGGTGAGTTTACCAGGCTGTCCTCCAGCTTGAGACCCTGTTGCTAAGTTTAGCCTCCCAAGCAGGTGGGATTACAGGTGTGCACCACCACACTCAGCTTCAATTTCTTTCAGGGATATTTTGCTGTTTTAAGTGTACAAGTGTTTTAGCTCCCTGATTAAGTTTATTTGTAACTCTTTCATTCTTTTTGATGCTATTGTAATTTTTTTTTTTCAGGTTGTTTGGTAGTAGCTGGGCATGGTAGCACACGTCTGTAATCCCAGCACTTGGCAGGTTGAGGCAGGATGATTGCTGCAAGTTTGAGACCAGCCTGGTTGACAAAGTAAGCTCAAGTCCAGCCTGAACCGCATAGTGAGACCTTGTCTCAAAAACCAAACCAAACCAAACCAAAAACCAAGAACCCCCAAACCACCCAAAAAGATGATCATGTGGTTCTTTTGCTTCACTGTTGAAGTGGCGCACTACAGTGACTGATTTTCTTATATTGGACCATCCTTATTTCAGGAATAAATACCATTTAATCATGTATATAATCCTTTAAATGCTCTGTTGAGTTCTGTTTACTAGTATTTTGCTGAAGATGTCTGTAACTAAATTCAGGGACGTTGTGTAGTATTTTTGTCGTGTGTGTCTTATTTGGTATCAGGATAATGACGGTCTCAGAAGTTAACCTTGAAAGTATTGCTTCTTTTGGTAAAATTGTCCAGTGAAGCCACATGGTCCTGGTCTTTTTTTTTTTTTAATTTGCCAGTTTTTTTTATTACTAATTTAGTCTTCTTTTTTATTAAGGGCCTATTTATATTTTCTATTTTATCATGATTAGTTTTTATTTTTCTAGATACTCATTTCTTCTATGTATCAAATTTTGGGGTACACAACTGGCTACAGTATTATAATTTTTGGCATGGATAACCTTTCATTTATGATTTTAGGTAAGTCTTCTCTAATCTTTTCTTAGCTACTTTTGCTGTGGATTTGTTGATCTTTCCAAAAAGTCAATTGCTGGGTATGTTGATTTTCTAATTTTTTATTCAGGCAGATGTGCTCTAACCTTTATCATTTTTCCCCGTTTCTAGTTTTGGGTTTACTTTGTCCTTTTCTTAGTTTCTTGAGGTGTAGAAGTTTGTGATTTGAGATTTTATGTTTTGGGGTTGTTTGTTTTTGTAGTACTGGATTTGCAGGAGGGCCTCATGCATATTCAAGTATTCTACCATAGAACATAGCCATAGTCCTTTTCATTTTTCATTTTGAGACAAAGTCTAAGTTGTCCTGGCTGGCCTCCAAATGACCATCTTCCTGCTTTATCCTCCAGAGTAGCTTGGATTATAGGTGTGCACAAACACACCTGGATAAATATATTTTACTGTATAACTATGAATTTCTTTTAGTACTACTTTTGTTTCATCTTGAAAGTTTTGGTACACTATATTTCCATTTCCATTTGTCTCAAGGTATTTCCTAATTTCCCTTATGATTTTGTGACCCTTTAATTGTTTAAGATTGCAGCTAGACTTCCACATACTTTTGGATTTTCCATTTTTCTTTGTGCTATTTATGCTAGTTTTATTCCACTGTAATTGGTACAGACACTTTGTATGATTTGTTTTCTGTGAATTGGTTACTATTTATTTTATGGCCCAATATGTGGTTTGTTCTGGAGAATGTTCCATGTGCACTAGGAAAGGTATAGTTTACTCTTGTTGGGACAGAGTGTTCTGTACACATGCGTCAGGCCCATTTATTTCACTGTTATAAGGCACTTTATAAAGAAAAGGAATACCATTTAATGATGGGAGTTGAAAGGAGGGTAGGGAAATGGGAAAAAAATAAGTTATATAATGTATAGGGACAAAGTCTATATGATGAGTGTGATCATTATGTATATCTAAAATGTACCAATAAAATCTGATTGAAAAATAAAATAATGATGAGGGGAGTAGTTGGGAAAGAAGGCTAATTCCTCGATATTGTTTGGGTTTTCTTCTTGATTTATAGAAGAAATGCATATATATATAACATATATATATATACACATATCAAACCCAGAACTGCAAACATGCTAGGCAAGTACTCCACCAAACTGAGCTATAGCGTCAATCCTATGCATGTATTTTAATAGTTTAATGAAATACACTTTATACACTTCAACATTTTAAATTATTTTAACAAAATTAAAAACATCTATTACCTGACCAGATAAAACACTGACATTTGGTGCACATTCTTCTCATCTTTTTGCTACATTTTTCTTGGCTATAAGCACCTGACCTAGGGCAGCAAAAAGAGCACTATAACAATTCTGTTGATTTCTTAAAAGTATGTTAAAATGCTCCGGGAAAAAATATTATGCAAAAATATTCTAAATTTTTATCAGTAATTACCTTGGAGAAGACAAGGAGGGGGCCAAGTTCAATGAGAGGCCAAAAATACTTTAGCTTTATCTCAAATATTTTAATAAAAAAGTTATTCTACTAATTTTCTAAAATCTGAAAAATTTTAATTCCAACACATAGATTTTCAATTAAATGGTTTTAAGGTATCATTTCTTAAAATTATTAATAATACAAAGATTCTATCAATCTCAAAGTGGTCTCAATAAAGATTTTTGTTCCAACATGTGTCACAAGAATGAATCTCCAGGGAGAAAGATGTTAGAACAATGAATACGCGTGCACACACGCACGCACGCACGCACGCACGCATGCTCGCAAACACACAGAGTAATGATTTGGTAAGTAAGTCAGGTATACGATGCTGGATAATTACCAAAAGTGATTAATCCATAAAGACAAATAGCTGACAGTGCTGGTACCAATAGGTTTTTCCCTAAAAATGAAAAGCCCCCGTTTTTAAAGTTTCTTTTAGATATGGATCTTTGGGATATTCTTGTTCAGTGGGTCTCAATGTGGTTAAACAGTAAGGTCTACAAGAGAATTTTGTGGAAATACCCAAATGTGGAGTAGCCCACAATAAAATGAAAGTGAGGACCTCACTTCGGGATATTCAGATGTACTTGGACTACACAGAAGTCTTGGCAACAGTGGTTTTAAAAACTTGTCACATGATTCTGATGTACAACGAGAGCTTTAAAAAATCTCCATACCCAGGGTATACCTACCCCAGAGAGCTAAATCACAATCCGGACATGGGGCAAGGCTACGGCTGATATCTCCACATCCCCTCAAGGCCTCACGTGGTCCTCGATGGGGAGTTTTGAGTGTGGCTGGATTAGTGTCTGTGAATGTGAATCAAGGGTACAATACTGGGATCAAGGGTACGGGTAATGAAAGCCCCACCTGGAGATGGGTGGCACCAAATCAACAGGGTTTTAGGGATCTTTGTAGTTTGGGTGGAATACCAAGAGAAAGAAAGAAGGGAAGCTTGCTGCTGCTTATTGCCTTCTGCCTGGCATATCATAGACTAGTTCTTCTCTGTGATGCCCTTATGCTATGCCACCCTGCTTTGGAGCCACCCAAAGCCTCTATCAACTGGGAGCTGAAGTAAAACTTTTCTTTTTAAATTTGTGGGTAGTGGGTGTTTTGTCATAAACAAAAAAAGCAACCAAGAGAAATTTACCAAAATCTGTATCAGAACTCAGACACAAGTAACTTTTAAAAATATATCCACTTTGTACACCCAAAGTTCAAAATCACTAGTCATAAGCCATTAAGTTTACCGTTTTAAAAATTAAGAGTGTATAAATCTACTGGAAGAGAAAGTAGGTAGAAATCTTAAAAACACAGAGGTAGGCAGAGACTTCATGAACAAAGCCCAAATTACATGGGAAGCACTTCAAAGAATCAAGAACTGGGACCTCATCCTATTAAAAAGCTTTTGTAAATCAAAAGAAATCACCAATACAGTGAAAAGAGAACCCACAGAGCGGGAAAAAATTTTAGCTAACTGTCCCTCAGACAAAGGACTTATATGTAAAGAACTGAAAAAAATTAGACTCTCTCAAATTCAAAGACGTGATCCAAAATGCATCTGGGATGAATACACACTTCTCAGATGAAGAAATAAAAATAACAAATAAATACCTGAAAAAATGTTAAACATCACTGATTATTCAAGAAATGCAAATTAAAACAACCCTAAGATTTCATCTCACCCCAGAAAGAATGGCTGTCATCAAGAAATTAACCAACAAATGCTGGAGAGGCTGTGGGGAAAAAGGAACCCTTCTCCATTGCTGTTGGCAATGTAGACTGGTGCAACCTCTTTGGAAATCAGGCTGGAAATTCCTCAGAAAACCATGATTGTAAGTCCCATTGACCCAGCTATTCCCCTTCTGGGTATTTTCCCAGAAAAATGAAAAACACTCCATACCACAGTGATATACATGCACCAATGCTTACAGCAGCACAATTTCCAATAGCAAAATCTTGGAAACAACATGAATGCCCATCAACTGAGGAGCAGCTGAAAAAAAAAGATGCAGTATTTTCATACCATGGAGTGCTACTCAGCTATAAAGAGGGATAAACTTGAAACATTTATAGGGAAATGGATGCAACTTGAGTCCGTATTTATAAGTGAAATAAATCAGTGTTGCATGTGTACACATCATATTGTCTCCCCAATGTATGAGCCTTTGGAAATGGCTTGTGGGACGAGTTTGGAAAGGTTTGTAGATGTCACATGAAACAGTAGTATGGGAGATTCTCATCAAAACTCAGAAGACCAGGAGGCTGATAGAAATCTTGCCAGCAAAGACTGGGCTTGGGAGGTTTCTGCTGGGAAGAAGGACTGCACTGGGTGCTGGACTCCAGATGATGTATGTTATGGCTTGGCAGAAAGTTTGTCTGCATTTTGCTTGTGTCCAGAGACTTTGCCTAAGACTGAGCTTAAGGGTGGGGGACTAATCTAGGAAAAGAGATTCAAGGCAGTCGAATGTTGAGGCCGTAGTATGATATTGGGGGCTTTTAGCCAGATTTACATTGAGAATGGGAAGCGAAAAGTCCAGCAAGATGATTTAAAATATTGTGAGTTTGCTCAGGAAAAAGGCTCCAGTAAAGCTGTGGACTGCAAACATAGAGCTGAGATCTCCACTGCTAAGAAGGAACAGGAGAATAGAAAAGATGACCTGAGGCCGTCACAAGAAGCAAATCTCCACCCTTTGCTGCCTCAAAATTGCAAAGGTGAAAGACTTTGCTTTGAGAAGAAAGCCACAGAGTACTATGTTCCAAAATGGCGGTGGCAGCCTCACCAGGTTCCAGAATTCTGGCGCCATAGAGACTTTGTTCCTCAGAATCAGGTTCAGAGTGCCCAGCAATCCAGGCACTGGACCCCTATGGCCAAGAGAAAGAAAAGCCTAGCTACTACTCCAGCTGGCAGCAGACCTTGGCATCATCCATGTGGCACTGGTTTTAGGCACATGCAGAATGCAAGAGTTCTGAGGTTAAAAAGGCTCCCACCTCGATTTCAAAAGGCCTGGGAGGCCAGGCAGTGCACCCCTGAGAGGGCAGCGTGTGAAGCGGTGAGTGTGAAGTGAAAGGTGCACTGGAGACTGCAGAAGTTTGGAAAAGCCAGGAACGTGGATCATCTAAGGAAAGCTGGAAGGAGGGAGCAAAGCGGGCGTACAAGAGAAGCCATGAGAACTGTAACCACAAGTGTCATACGGGTGGAGCTATATAAAGCCGTTTGGAGCTCACAGTTTATCACAGATTGCTTCGGATATTCCACATGGAACTATAGGACTTAATGTTTTTATTGCTGAATCTTGGATTTGCTTTTGTCCCAATGCTTCGTATCCCCATTTGTACCTTTTGGAATGGTAATGTTTATCTTGTGTCACTGAATGTTGAAAATGTTTAACTTTGTTTTCATTTGCAGAGGGGCTCACAGCTAAGAGTTTGTCTTACATCTTGGAGAAGACTCGGGACTTGGACTTTTCAGTAATGCTGAAACTATTAGGAATTCGACAACTCTTAGAGATGGACTAAAATGTCTTTTGCATAAAGGGACGTGCATGAGTCTTTGGGGAGCCAGTGGTGGAATGTTATAGCTTGTGTCATTCACGTGTTATAGCTTGTGAATGTTGTAGCTCATGCAGTCATGGGGCGGCTTCTACAGTTTATGACTGATCCAGGATCCAATGCTGGGATTATGGGTGTGAGTGCCACGCTCACCCAAGGGTGTGTAGTTTGTATACAATGTAAGGGAGGGAAAGAGGATGCTTTTTGCTGCCTCGCACCCTTTTTTCATCTTGCTGTTTTGCTGTTTTCTGCTGCCAATGAACTGTTGCACTCTGCTGTGTGCCACTCTGTCTTGGAACCAGTAGAGTGTAGACTGAAAACTCCACAAACTGTGAGCTAAATACACTGTTCCTTCCTCCAGTTTGGAAGTTGGGTATTTTGTCTAAGCAGCGAGAGTAAAGTAACCAAGCCAATACCACTGTTTTTATTGTTGATTGTTTTCTTTAAAATAGAAAAAAATTTAAAATAAGAATTAAGGATGTAAACTGTTTGTTTTCCTGCTCAAATCAAGTCAGTTCTAGATCATCACTTAACCATATCCACTCTGGTAGTTGCTTCTTTATGGAATCCTTTCCCAATTTCTTTAAGAATGTAAAAGAGGGAGGACAAGAAATGTACAGAAATCACATAAGAAACATTTAAGGATACATTTAGTCAAATAATCTGCTCCATGTCAAAACTTCTGTAGCATACAGGTAAGTCACAGTGAAGAACAAAATCGAAAAGCAGAATTCACTTTAGTTGAGGGTATAATGAATGTAAAGGTGAGCATAATTTAGAAGGTACATAAAAGGGAAGCACAGCACTCTCCACTGGCTTATAAAAACTTCAAAAAAACTGATGACAATAAGCTCCCAGTGACTCTTTGGGTAGCTGTTCAGAATACTGATGCTAAAACAGATTTCTATGTATATTTCAAAGAAAGCTAGAAAATGCACTGAACATAAATTCAAAACAGCATATTATGGCACACACTGTTCAGGTAAAATTTGGGTGTTTTAGCTACACAGAGTTTTTTCAGACTTTCAATGGTCATACAAAGAAGCATTTACCTTTTTTTCATCACTAATCAGGAAGAAGGAAGAAAAACGTGGAGCAGGCCATGCAGTTCACTAGGGACTAAGCTCCACACTGTTCAAAATTATGAGTGGCAAGGTCATGGAAACCCGGGTACTACACTTACTTAAGCTTTTATATGCACCAGTTTGTCTTAAACCGCTGAAAACAGATATAACACCGCAGTAACTCACAATGGTCTTTCTCTGTTACAAATGACACTTTAACATATCATCACTTTTAGTCCTTATACTGGTTTACAAAAGAAAAACTAAACTTACATCAACTATGTAGATCTTTCAGTTCAACGTACAGAACGTAGGAAAAATATAGCTCTACTGTTTATGAATCTATAGTCAGTAAAAGAAAAATACATATAAAAATATGTACTTGTCTCTTACTAGAAAGATACCAGCTGTTAAAGGGAGTTGATAAAAGAAAAAATGTCTAATTCCATTACAATGGAATATGAAAGGAGCGGATATTTACATCTTGGCATTACAACTCTTATTCTTAGGATAAAACTTAGAATAGCAAATTTAGCTGGACTCAACCAGCTGTGGAAATTTACATTTTTTTTTTTTTTTTTTTTGTCTTTGAGACAGGGTCTTGCTATGCAGTTGAGGCTGGCCTTGAGCTCACTTTGTAACCCAGGCTGGTCTCGAACTAGCAACGATCCTCTTGCCTCAGCCTCCCAAGTGCTGGGATTACAGGTGTGCACCACCACACCCAGCTCCAACCCGTGGAAATTAAGTAAAGTTTACTCTCTGGGCCAAAAACCACAAGCAACTGTTGGGAGAAGGAGGGCAGTAAGAATAGAAGAAAACAGATTCACCGCATTGTTATCAAGAATGGGTTTGCCTGCTATGTGCTTTGCCGTATTTGTCGGGTTATTGACCACCATGCCAGTGTTTTCATCCAAACCTAGAGCGGAAAAGAAACAAATAGAAGATCCAAGTGGCTGATTTAAAACAAGAACAAATTAGCCTGCTTCCTCCAAAGGACACAACCTTGGAAAGATGATCAGTACCCTATGAAATGACCTCAGTAGATAATTTACCTGGCGAGATACATGGACCCTTGCTTAATAAAGGCCTATTTGAATAAATGAGTTTCAGCATCTCCCAGGGCTGTCTGTCAGCACTTCTCACTGCTTTCGGAGTCGATGGGAGAACATGAAGGGCAGAGACTGTATAAAACTGGCAGGGCTGGGCTGTCTTCCCAGCGTTCTTCTCCAACACCAGCCTATGAAACCTCTCCAAGCAGGACTCCTATCTGTGGCCTCCAAACTGCATACGCAGGGCCCAGTATGGTGTTGGCACAAAGGGCAGCTCCTATGCTTTGAAGGTTTGTGTCCTTCCAAAATTCACGCTGAGATCCATGGCCCACTGAATTTGCATGAAGAAATGGGGCCTTTGGGAAGTAGTCAGATCATGAAGGTCCAACCTCAAAAACAGGTTTCCCACCCTTAGACAAGAGATCTCCAAAGGGCTGCCGCATCCCTTCCTCCTGCTGCCTTCCACTGTGTGAGGATGCAGTAACAAGGTGCCTGGGAGCAGACAGTCAGGCTTTGCACGCCCTGGACTGCTGGTGTCTTAGTCTTGAACCTCCTTGTATCTGGAGCTAGGCAGAATACATCTCTGCTCTTTATGAATCACCCAGCCTAAGTTACTTTCTTAACGCAGCATAAACCATGTGACACAGAAGGCACCCAATGATGCCATGAATTAACCTAGCCCCGCTGCTCACACTACTCATTCAACCCACTTAATACATAGTATGATTCCCCTCTTAGAGCCCAGTGTAGAATAAAACTTAGGTTCTTTTAAAAAAAAAAGTGGGCTGCTGTGTTCTCTCACAAGAGCTGCTCTCATTCTGTAGAGCGTATTTATTTTCTTGCATTTACTTGGCCTAAACTTGCTCTGTGGAACCTGCTCCTTTTTCTACCTTTAATAAATGTAAAATCTTGCTATCAAAAATAAGTGAAACAGAAAAGCGTACTCTTTGAATATGTGCTGAGTCCACGATCCTTTAGTGAATTAGGAAATCCTTTAGCTTCCTAAGGAAACTAACGAAACATTAGCGAACAAGCACTTCTTGATCGCTGGGGAGGCGAATGCGGGCTGAGGAGATTATCCTGGAGTCCGCGGGGCACTGGAACTGCTCTGCCCCAGGAGCCCTGCTCCAGCCCCCCAGCCTGATGTCAACCAAAGGAGAAAATGTGGTTGGTACACTGTGGAGCCAATACACGTGCAATGGAATTTGTCAGTATACTGATAGGGCGCGGGCGCCTCAGAGGCAAAGCACAGCAAATTTTAGGAAAACTGACTCTCCCCTCTACCTTGAGAAGCTAAAAACTCAGTGCTGACATTACCAAGCATTATTAACATAGTAGAAAAGTAGATCATGTTAATGTAGTTCAGTAATTTAGCTATCAAATAGATTTGCAGAAAACAAATGCAGTGAGGTACATTAAAATGACCTGGCCCCAAATGACCTGCTTTCCTGACTGGGTGATGGCCTATAACCAAAAGTATCTGTTCCTTGTACTACTGTATCTTCCACTCGAATCACTGATCTGCAGATCTAACTCTCTTTCCATTAATTTAACAAGAGTACAAACCCAGAACTGTACAAGCTCCACTGATCTGTCATTTCTGGTCCCTCAGCATCTTGTGGGTTTTTCATTGCCTCAGTTTTCAATTTTCTATTTTCCCCCCCATTTCTTCAAAAGAAAAACAGCAAGTTGCAGTAATAAGGTGAAGTTCTTACCAGAAAATTGCATTGTCGCTCCTAAATACGAGTCCACAATTGATCCTAGTAATCCAGCCAGACCCCCAAATACAATAATTGGCCACTGAGGAGCAGAAATGTCTAAATCATTTACAAAAACCAACTGCGTGAGGAAGTAGGTAACGCCCACAAAGGTTCCACCAAGCAGACTGGAAGCAAGGCCCACCACCGTAACCCCTCCATTGGTTCCTGAAGAGAAAACATGCATAAAGGCATCTGGTTAATAATCAACAAATGGAAATAAAAGAACAAATAATCAACAAGTGCATAAAGTCAATGAAAGCAAAAACTTCAGGGTACCTATTAAGATTAAAAAGGACTCTAATTTTTTTAAATCTGTAAAGTTTTTAACTGATACGTAAGTATTATATATATTTATGGGGTAGAATATGACATTTCAATACATACATAATGTAATGTCCTAATAAGGGTAAATACATCTACTCAAATACTTACAATTTCACTGTAAGGAAACACTCAAAAATCCACTCTCCCAGCCTTTTAAAAATATATAGTACACTATGGTTACCTCTAGTCACCCCACCCTGCAGTACAGTACCAGCAACTTAACTATAATTTAGTACTTTCCTAACCAACCTCCCTCTCCTCTGCTCTTCCCAGCCTCTGGTACCCTTAACTTCTATAAGATCAATTTTTTAAGATTCCACCTGAGTGAGATAAAACAGTATCTGTTACAAAGTGTTCTTTTTAATACAATAGCAAGACCATAGCCTACATAGAAAAGTTGGATTTTTCTCTGAAATAACTCTTGAATTCTAAGCCATGAAGCAGAATGTGTCGGTGGTGGCAGACTGTTACTTCCATGTGCCCTGTTTTCTTGTTCACAAGATGGAAATAAAAGAACAAAATCACATGATTAGTATGAGTGTGAAGTAGTGATTCATGTAAGGCAGAACGATGCTTTGCCCAGGAAGTTTTAAAACTATGTTAGCTGTTGTAAGGGTAACGATGAAGAAGAGGAAGAAAACGGGGAGAAGATTGTGAAACAGGAGAGGAGAATGGGGAAGGAAGAGAAGGATACGAGGAAGATGATGATGAAAACTGTAATAATAATCGATGGTAACGGGAAAATCAGACACACAGTAGCCCCTGGTGTCCACAGGGAATTAGCTCCAGGACCTCCTACAGCTACCAAAATCTCTGTAAGCTCACGTTTCTGATATAAAATGCCATAGTATTTGCACATCACTACACACGTTCTACCATTGACGTACTTTAAATCATCTCTAGATTGCTGATAATTCTAACATAATGTAAACAGTTATTATATAGTATTATTTAGGGAATGTTGTATCCTGTATCTAGATGTCCCCCCAACCCTCACATGGTCATAGGTGGGGCTTTTTGAAGGTGGCTGGATCTAGGGTATGTGATACTGCAATGAAGGATGTGATTCTGGGATTAAGGATGTGATGCCAGGATTAACCCCCCCCCCCCCCGTGTGGGTGCTGGATGAAATATAAAGCATGGACAGAAGGCTTTCTGCTGCTATTGTTTCTGCCGCTGCCACTGCCTGCTGCTTTGTTGCCTTCTGCCTGCACTGTTTTGCCATCGACTGTTTCTACTCTGCAATGTCCCTCTGCCAGGCCGCCCCACTTGGGAAACAGCTGGCCATGGACTGAAGCTTGTACAAATTCTGAGCCAAAATAATAAACCTTTCCTCCTTTAACTTTGGATGTTGGCTATTTTGTCTCCGAAATGAGAAAAGTAACTAAGACAAAGCTTCTAAGTGTTCAGTACCAATGACATTTTCATTTTCTCTGGACATCTGTGTGGAGAAGGACGTCCTTTGCTTAGAATGCATTGAGGATACAACGATTTGTTTATTATTTGTTAAGAGTTTCTTAAGATAAGATTTCATTATTCTGCCCGGATTAGCCTTGAGTTTACAATCCTCCTGTCTCAGCCTCTTGAGTGCTGGGATTACAGGCCAGCGTTGGATTTATGTTGAGAAGGATAACCCTTTAATTATCCTTGCTAAACCATTTCCTTTCCACCCATTTGTACTAGCTATGCCCTTGGTTCTCCCTCAATAAAAGGTGACTGAGATTGGTAATCGGGGCTGCGTCCGAGAGGCTGTGAGCCCCCTGAAACCAGACTCTTGCCTCTCCTGTTTTTCTTGTCTTTACTTTTCTGTTCATCCGCGGGTACCTCGTTCTTGGGACGTGTCACTGTAGACTGACTGACACATTTGCAACCTGCTGTTACTTTAATCTACAAATACGGAGTGCTGAGTGTGTGTCATAAACACTAATTACACACAGTGGACCCGAGTTACAACTGGCCTCCTATGCGAACAGCTTGGGTTACAACCAGAATTTTAGGTTTAACTTACGACCAGTCTTGAGTTATGACACAAACGCTGGTTGCAAACAAAGGCTCACAATGCCAGAAAAGCGTACATAAGCATCCACCTGAGCCCAGACACGCGTGTTTGTGGACGTGATTTTGGTCAGTGCTTCACACAATCACTACGATTACTGCTATCAAAATGGTTCCCCAAAAGCAAGAAAAGAAGTTAAAGAAGGAAGGGAAGGTAATGTAACAACTGAAAAGAAACAGTGTTAAAGACAGAAACAGACCACCTTAGACCACCTGTCAGTTCTCAAAAGGTGGAGACCTAGCGAGTGAGAAGCCAGTCCTAGTGGGCTACAGCCTCTCCCAGTGGAGAAGGGACACCAGGGAGCCAGAGCCCTGATGTCCTCAGAGAAGGGGACTCTCCTTCCGAACAGTAACCACTTCCATTCCATCCTCCCTTCCCACAAGCCACAGGTGTCAACTGGAATGAGGGGTACGGCATGGAATTGTCTGGTAAACTAGGTACATTTTATACATTTCTGGTAATTTCAGAAAATTATTGGTGTTTCTGGTAAATTATGCAGATTATACAACCTTTTTTATTATGAAACGGTTAGTTAAGGAGTGCTTTGGGAGGTTCAGAATGCATTATGGGTATTTCCATTATTTCTTCTTAATAATTTTTCCATTATTATTTCTTATTATATTTTTTCCATTATTTTGTATTATTTCTTATTATGTCTTGATTTACAACTAGCTTGAGTTATAATTGAGTTCTTTCAGCCTCGTGAATGAATGGAGTTTGTAAGTCAAGGATCCACTATACTACATCCTTGAGAAATATTTTATTTCTTTTCTTTTTTTGTTCCCTGGTAGGTTTGTGGGTCAGTCTCCATATTTATCTAGATCTATGTGTACCTCTAATTTACCTAGGGCTTGTTAAAACTGTCTACACGTATTATTTATTATTACCAATTTAATAGCCTATAGCAAGTTTCCAATTAAAGAGACCAAATAAAATTTTGCAAAGGCTCTTAAATAAAAAATACATTAGGAAGGTTTTACTGTTTTTATTTATTTATTTTTGTCATTTGAGACAGGGTCTCACTATGCAGTTCAGGCTGGCTTTGAGCTCACTTTGTAGCCCAGGCTGGTCTCAAACTCACAATGATCCTCCTGCCTCAGCCTCCTTAGTGCTGGATTACAGGTGTGTGCCACCATACCTGGCTCTGTTTTTTTTTTTTAAGAACGTGAAATCGGGGTGTGGGGATGAGGGGTGGGGATATAGTCCAGTGGAATAAGCACCTGCCTGGCAAGCACAAAGTCCTGAGTTCTATCTCTGGCACTGCAAAAAAAGAAAAAAACCAAAGTGAAATCAGAACTCACCAACTGGAACTTTCTCCCAGGTTGTAATCAGCCTTGGCTGGCTTTTACTTAGAACTGGGCCAACTTCTGAAGCCCAGGTATCTCCAGCAGAGCAGGCCAGTGCAGCCAAGAGAGACAAACACATCCAGGAAGCAGTGTGCTGCTTGGAAAAGTCAATTGGCATCTCCCCGGGGCCATTCTCTATCATGTAGAGCAGGGCGAGCTCTGTGGGCACAGCTCCATTGCAGAACACCTGAATCCAATTTCTTTGCCCTCCTGAACACAAACAAGCACACAAAAAGGATAAATATTTTCTCCTCAGAAGGAAAATCGGGTAATTATAGAAACTTATGTTTTAAGGTTTAAGAAAAATGACTCAAAAAATTTTAAGACTAATAAAAGTGGTATGGCTGCTCGGCCCACATTTCCTACCATTATTAATAAATATAAAATAATGAATGACAGACTCTAGTGAAACTAAAATTCTGTTGTTACTTCCTATTGTGGTGGAATAAATAGTAGACTAAATTAGGCCACTGAAGCAATTCTCAAATAAAATTTACCTGTTCTAGCAGTCTAGACAGCACTGTGTTGATTAAAAGCTTATGACAGTATGACAGGGTTTACCATTTTGAGTAATGTCAGACATAACAAATCGCACCTTCTTTATATTCCGAATCTATCCGCTTCTTTGCTTGTCCCTTCCACTTAGTGAGTTTTGAAGAAGAAAGAAAAAACATCAACAAAGAGGTAAAAAAGCTGAAATTTGCAATGGTTAGGATGAATCCAACCACTAGCCCTGAAAGAAACATAAACATGGAATTATAATGAATCCACATAGGAATGTGTGAAAAATAGTATTTCCAGGTATTTGCACATTATACATCTAATGGACAATGTCAATACATTTTTGTGTTTTACTCTTAATACCAAGCAGTATACTGAAGGTTAAATGGACTAAATTGATAAAATAATTATTTTTACCACATTTTGATCTTTCAAATGCTATGTGAATGTAAGATACTATTAGATACTTCTTATAATCAAGTTAGATAAATGAATAGTAGTGATTAATTACATTTTCCCCTATAGTCTGTGATTTTTATTTTATTTTATTTTATTTATTTTTATTTATTTTTATTTTTTTAAATTTTATTTTAAAGACAAAAGAATGGAGACATATGAACGAGAACAGCCATAAACAATACAGAAAATACAAAGTTATACAGAATATAGTAGGGAATTAGAACTGGATGTTGTATTACATCGTTATTTTCACATTAGTTAACACAAAAACATTAAAGGAAATACCAAACTATAGATAAGATAGTAGGGAATTTACACTGGATGCTGTATAATATAAAGTTATCTTCATTTCTGCTAATACAAAAATGACTGAGGAAATACAGAATTATAGAGAACATAGAAGGGAATTAGCTCTGGATGCTGTCCTACATAATGTTACCTTCATCTTTGTTACTCAGGTTACACAGATGATGGCCCTTTTGATCAGTTCGTTTTTTCTCCTCCCTCATCTCCG
>PVLD010026717.1:0-21799 GCA_004027595.1 Dinomys branickii | reverse complement strand
CCCACAAATTGGGAAAAAATCCTAGCTGGCTGTCCCTCAGACAAAGGTCTTCTATCTAGAACATACAAAGAATTAAAAAACATGTACCTGTCCAAATTCAAAGACCCAATCCAGAAATGGGCATCTGAGATGAATACACACTTCTCAGACAAAGAAATACAAATGGCAAATAAATATATGAGAAAATATTCCACATCCTCAGTCATTCGAGAAATGCAAATAAAAACAACATCGAGATTTCATCTCACCCCAGTAAGACTGGCCAGTATGAAAAAGTCATCCAATAACAGATGCTGGCGAGGCTGTGGAGAAATAGGGACTCTATTACACTGCTGGTGGGAATGCAGACTGTTGCAACCACTGTGGAGAGCCGTTTGGAGATTTCTCCACAAACTAGGTCTAGAGGTTCCATTTAAACCAGCTATTCCTCTTCTGGGTATTTTCCCAGAAGATCTGAAAACATCATATCACTCTGATATATGTGCACCCATGTTTATAGCAGCACAATTTGTAATAGCTAAAATGTGGAAGCAACCCAAGTGTCCATCCACAGAAGACTGGATTAAAACACTGTGGCATTTTTATATAATGGAATATTATTCAGCTATAAAGAAAGACAGTTTTGGGAACTTTGTAGGCAAGTGGTCAAAAGTGGAGTCCATTCTCATAAGTGAAATAAATCAGTGGTACATGTGCAGGCAACGCATTGTATCACTGGTGTAAGAACCCGAGCGTGGAAATATAAACTAAGAGACATGAAGGAAATCTGTTCCAAAACAAAGAACAGATGGGACGAGGGAAAGGAGAAAAGAGACAGAAATGTATGTATGTATATATGAATATACATATATTCAGGAAGGCTAACATGGTTCTACTATTGTATTATATCACTTAATGCTAAGGAATAATCGATGACGGGTTATTTGATCAATCTTGCATGTCTGTATGTGTTATCCTGAACACACACTTCGAAGATATCAATATGCAAAGCAGCAACTATTGATGGTTTTTTTTGTTGTTGTTGCTGTTGTTCTTGTTTGTCTGTTTTGTTTTCTGTCTTTGGATGTTTGGTTTTTGTGTTTTTATGTTGTTGAGAGGATTAATGGTCTGACCAATTTTGCATGTCTGTATATGGGTTCATATATTTACACTTCGAAGATATCAATGGATAAAGCAATAACCACTGTTGAGACTATGTCACCTTGTGTATAGATCAGTTGTGATTGTACTATTTTTATGCTAATTGGTGTCTGTTAGTTAATATGTTTTTGTACTTTTATTTAAAAAGAAAAAAATAACATGGCATCCAAAAAAAATGTAGTACTCTATTGCGTATAAGGGCATATTTTTTATCCATTTATCTGTTGGTCAATATATAGGTTACTTCAATGGTTTTGCTAGTGTGCTGCTATAACATGTTATACATGCAACACTGTAATATGGTGTCTTGAAATCTTTTGGGAAGTTACCTAGAAGGGGAACAGCTGGGTCAAATGCAATTTCTCTCTTTAGTTTTTTGAGGAATCTCCAGAGATTTTCATAGTGGTTGTACTGGTTTACATTCCCACTGTTATAGGCAGCTGAGTTAGATAGAAATACTATAGGCAGTCAGACAGGGCTGGGCCCTCGAGGGAGCCAGCAGACCTGGGAGGAGCCAGCAGACCTGTGGGCCAGACCTCAAGACAAAATGTGCTGAGCGGATGTGCCCACTTATCTCCCTAGGTGTAAAGCACAGGGATTGATATTCTAAATAAGTAACAACCACCTTCTAAAAAGCTAGAAAGAGTCACTAGCCCGACCCCCACAGGAAAAGCCCCTGATCTATATTCACGCCCGCTTGCTATGTGACTCGCTTCCGCATTTGATCTCAGTCCACTCAGTCTTACCTGGACAATTATGCCTATAATCTTACTGGTGGACCATGGTGTTGTCCATTTCCCCTACCTTGGACCCGCCTCACCTCATGGTTTTTCCCTATAAAGTCCCCCAAAAAGACAGAGTTGGGGGCAACCCACTCGGGCCCCCCTTTTGTCCCTCTCTTGGACAGAAGCTTTCTTTCTCTCAATAAATATATTCTGCTCTTAACCTCCGTTGTTCCTAAAATTCATTCTTCAGTTTTAGAGAACACGAACTCGTCTGATATCATTCAGGTTGGGATATTTATTTTCCTGTATCACCACCAGCAATTCAGAATGGTTCCTTTTTCCCTGATAGCCTCACCAGTATTTGGTAATAGCTGATTTGCAGAAGGCAGTGATTCTTTCTGATGCAAGATGCAAACTCAGTGTTCTTCAAATTTTCATTTGCCTATGACCAGAGATATAGAATGTTTTTCATGTAGTTATTGGCAATTTGTCCATTGAGAAGTGTCTATTCATTTCTGTTACCTGTTTTTTTTATTGTGCTTTTCATTTTGGAGGGGATCCAAGTTTCAGTAATTAACCCATAACTTGTGAACTCTTGGATTTTAAAGTCAGCTTTTTGTAGTTTCTGGTATCTTATCACTGGCTCTATTTCCCTTTTCAAACCACATCAGTGATATTTGATTTTTACTCTTTTGCCTGGGATTAGCTTATAGGCTTACAAACTGTGTGACAGAAAAGTGTGCAGTGTGGAAAAATGATGTGGACCAAAGTGGCAAATAAAATGGGTGTGAAGCAAAATAAGTGTGGGCTTCTGATATAAAGCCTACCACCAGATGCTGTAACTTGCCACTAACAGTTTTGATCAGTCCGTAAGCAATTGACTTATGACCTCTGTTCAAGTCAATCTGGCATTGTTAATCTGCATTTGTAGCCACTCCTTCAGGCTAGGATGATCAACTTGGACCAAACATTAGATTTTCAGAAGGAGTTGGCCACCTGCGTCTTACATGAGCAATTCAGAGGTTTCACTATTCTAAGCAAGTCTAATGTGACTGGAGGTGGAAGTCAAGTGGTGATATAAGCTACGTAGAGCAGCTGTTAAGTGCAGATAAATCTTCCATCCCTCATTTAACAATCCTTTCCTATTGTTTGGACTGGTTCTTCGGAAGTCACAAATCAATACTAGTCCATACCATGAAAGCTTGGAGATACATGCCTTATCTAATAGGATTCCAGAGTCACTCTTCTTGGACAACAGCACTACATTTTTAGAAGTATGGTGAATGATACATTTTTTCCTATTGTCCGGAATCAACCTAAGACCAAAATTCAGAGGTGTACACCTGTATACCACAATGTACCTGTATAAAAAAACATACGCACCACTAGATCACGCAAATTCTACAGATGCTTTTACTGATCCCATGCACTGCCTTGGACTAGGGAGCAAAGAGAGACTTTTTTTTTTTTAATCTCAGACTGAGCCCATATGACACACAAGAAATGATTGCGAACAGAAAACAGGGGCACAAGTCCTAATTCATATTTGGCTAAAGGTGTTGTGAGCTACCTAAAGTGTGTGGCTGCCTCCAATGACTCACTATGTGAGGATGTGATCAGGAAATAGATGGCAATGTTATCATTGCATGTTATAATTGTTTACAAAACTGTGATAACACTCTTTTTAATTTGTTTTTGTAATGAGCAATGAATACAGCACCTTCTCTGAGCTACATCCCCAGGGGCTTTTTTTTTTGGAGACAGGCTCTCATTAAGTTACCACGGTAGGATTTGTGCTTCCAATCCTCCTACCGTAGCTGCTCAGGCTCCTAGAACTGGACGTGCCAATCACACTTTCACTTTTTTAACCACATTTTAACAACCAAACAAAAATGACTAGAATGATTCACAAATAAAAACAGTATATTTAAAACCTTTAAAATACTAGTGTTACTGGTAATTTTATAAAGTATTATATGTGAAATGACCAGCTCTTCACTTTTCATAATATGTTTATTATTCTCTCCAATTGCAATCTTCACATCATCAAAATGTTAAAATTAAATACAATTAAATATTTTTCACATACCTACAATTTTAGCCAATGTGCAATCCCACATCATATTCTAAGGATGTAAGTCAATTAATGGGCATCCCATATTGTGTAAAGAAATTACAACCAGTTGTGATGGTGCACAACTGTATACCTAGCCTTGTGAGAGTCTACAGCCAGAGCTTACCAAGTTCAAGACTAGCCTGGGCAAATTACCAACTAAGATATTATCAATAAAATAGAGGGTTTGGAGTAGAGCTCAGGATGAAGATCCTGAGCTAGTTCTCCAGTAGTAGAAAAACTAAAAAATCAAAAGGAATGAAGTTTTTTTTGAGAGTTATGATTTTAAAACAAAAAAGGATATCTGAAGAAATGTGAAGTTTATATCCTGCCCATTTTAAATCTTCAAAGGCTATGTGATGTGGTGGAGGCTTCAATACACCCACAATTCCCAGGGATTCTTTCCATATGGAACTGTTAACACAATAGAAAACAGACATACTTACATTCCCTATATTGTTCACCACATAGGGTTTTTAGCTCCCTTGTATTTTCTTGTCCTGAAGTGCCACTTCAATATCTAAAGCCCTTCCCACACTGTTCAAAACAGAAGGATTCTCTGTACTGATTTAACCCATGCATTCAAGTCTAAATGGAACTAATGGTATCATATGTTCACCTTCACAAGCCTCCACCTTCATATGTTCACCTTCACAAGCCTCCACCTCAGCATTTATTTCACTGAAGATCATAGGAGTAAATGAAGGTTGTACCACATGGCTTGCTTTCATAAAGTTTCTCCAATGTGAGTTCTTTGATGCCGTTGGAAGGAAGTGGCATAAGCGTAAGCCTTACCACATTCTTTACATTCATAGGGTTTCTCTCCAGTGTGAGTTCTTTGATGCACTCGGAGGACAGTGGAGTAAGCAAAGGACTTACCACATTTACATTCATAGGGTTTTTGTCCAGTATGAATTCTTTCATGAGCTCGCAGTGTCCTAAAAGCACCATATGCTTTACCACATTGTTTACATACATAGGATTTCTGTCCATTGTGAGTTCTTTCATGATCTCGCAAGGCACTGCAATAAGCAAAAGTCTTACCACATTGTTTACATTCATAGGGTTTCTCTCCAGCGTGAATTCTTTCATGGTCTTTGCAGGCTCTGGAAAAAGAAAAGGCTCTACCACACTGTTTACATTTGTAGGGTTTCTGGCCAGTGTGAGTTCTTTCATGACCTCGGAGGGCACTTGAGTGAGAAAAGGACTTATCACATTGTTTACATTCATAAGGTTTCTGTCCAGTGTGAATTCTTTCATGTATTTGCAGAGTACAAAAAGCACCAAATGCCTTTCCACATTCTTTACATTTATAGGGTTTCTGTCCAGTGTGTGTTCTTTCATGCCCTTGTAGGACACCACGATAAGCAAAAGCCTTACCACATTGTTTACACTCATAGGGTTTCTGTCCACTGTGAGTTCTTTCATGAGCTCGAAGGGCACTGCAGTAAGCAAAGGTCTTACCGCATTGTTTACATTTGTAAGGTTTCTCTCCAGTGTGAGTTCTTTCATGATATTGGAGGGCAGTGGACCAAGAGAAGGACTTACCACATTGTTTACATTCGTAGGGTTTCTCTTTTGTGTGAGTTTTCTCGTGCCTTTGGAGGCTACTGGTGTAATCATAGGCTTTGCCACATTGTTTACATTCAAAAGGTTTGTCTCCAATGTGTGTTCTTTCATGTCCTCTGAGACTACTAGAGGTAGAATAGGCCTTACCACATTGTTTACATTCATATGGTTTCTCTCCAGTGTGAGTTCTTCGATGCACTTGAAGGGAAGTGGAGTAAGCAAAGGTGCTACCACATTGTTTACATTCATAGGGTTTCTCTCCGGTGTGAATTCTTTGATGCACTCGAAGTGCAGTGGAGTAGGCAAATGTCCTACCACATTGTTTACATTCATATGGCTTGTCTCCGGTATGTGTTCTTTCATGTCCTTTACAGCCATTGGAACTCTTGAATGCTTTCCCACACTCCTTACATGTATAAGGTCGATATCCACTGTGCACTCTCATATGTAATTCAAAGTCTTGAAAACATACAAAAGAATTCTCACATTCCTGACATTTGTGGAGCTTTGCTCCAGAATGAATTTCCTTATGTAACTGAAAGCTACTGGAATGTTTAAAGTCTTTACCACATACGGTACATTTGTAAGGTTTTTGTGTATTGTGAGTCTTTTCATTATGTTGTGAATGTGTGGAAACACTGAAGGATTTACCACATTGATTATACTCATAAGGTTCTTCTCCAGTGTGACTCCTTTCATGTTGTTTAAGTGCTGAGTAGTACAAATAAGGTATTCCACAGGTTTTACACTGGTACTCTATCCCTCCAGTATGTCCTTTCATATGTATCTTAAGTGTTATATCATAAAGAAAGCCTTTCCCACATTCTTCACATTCATACTGTTTTTCCGTGGAATGCAGATTCAAGTGTCCTCGCAAGCTTGCAGAAGTAAGGGACATTTTATCATATTCTTTATATTCAAAAGACTTCTCTCTATGACTTCTTTCATGTATCTGAAAGAAACTGAGAAATCTGAAGGCTTTGCCACATTGTGTACATTCATAGGGCATTCCATCAGTATGACACTGTTCATGTTTCTGGAGCCACTGGTGAAGACTGAATGCTTTATTACACACCTTACATTTATATGGTTCCTCTACATATTCCTCAATCTCATGTGGCCAGTGCTTGGTAAAAAAGCTGGGCTGCCCACTATGGAATGCTGGAGGTATGAGGAGCTTTCCACACAAACTGCATTTACATGGTGTTACACAAGCAGGGGTTTCCTTGATGATACTGTAATTTGAAACTGAGATCACATTTTTTCCACACTGATGACTATTGCTCTCATAAAGTTTTTCAAGCATATGACTTCTGTAAAGAATGGGTAGCACATTGTTAATGATCTGAAATATTCAATAGAAAGTAGAATTATTTTTTAAATACTTTCAGAGAATATAGTTCTTCTATCCTCTCAGAATTGTTTCAAAGTGAGTTAATGGAAGATTCTAGAAAAGTACCTAACCATGACTAATATCACAATAGTAGTATTAGTTGGCATAGTGGCCCATGACTGTAACCTCATCTACTGAAAAGCCTAAGGCAAGAGGGTCTCAATTTCAGAGGCATCCTGGGAAATTAGCTGAGAAGGCTCCAACTCAAACTTTAGAACAGAAATTGAGATAAATGGGCATGGTAGTACACATTTGGAGTCTCAGCACTTGTGAAATTCACAGCTTTCAGGGCTGCCTATATTATACAGCAAATTCAAAATTGGCCTTGCTTAAATAAGGAGACCTTTCTCAAAGGACAAAAAATGAGGGGGACTGGAAATAATAGCACAGTGAAAGCTCCTATAGTAAATTCTTAGTATCAAAATGAGTATATTTATATATAGGATTGTTACAGCTTGTATCTAGATGTCCCCTCAAAGTTCATGTGCACACAGGTGAGGTTTTCTTGGAGCAAACTGCATCTAAGGTATGTAATACTGGTATAAAGGGTTTGCGTGTCCACTGATTGGTTCAGCGTACTTCTTGGTGTGCACAATAGGAAGGCCTACCCAGGATGGGATGAAACAGCAAAAACGGCTTGCTGATGCTGATGCTGCTGCCTGCTGCCTCTTGCCTGCACTGGAATGGACTGCTTCTCCAATGATGCCCCTCTGCTATGCCATCCTGCCTTAGGGCCAACTAACTATAGACTGAAACCTTCACAAACTGTGTGCAAAAGAAACGTCCTCTTTAACTTGTGGGTGTTGTGTATATTGTCCCAGCAACAAGGAAGTAACAAAAACAAGGACTTCTTAACAGCACTTTGAACATAAATGGCCTTGATGCATAAATATTTTTCATGAAAATTTTCTGACAAGTACATTAGCTCTGTGTTTATACTTTACTTGCTCACTTCTGAAAAGTCATCATCTATAAAGTTTTCTTGAATGGTAATTACATACTGTTATGAGTGCAGCTCACCTTGGATTAATCTCCTGCTCTTTGTCCTTATTTTGTGTGTTCTGCTCTTTCCATCTGTTCCCTAAAAGTCACATCCACAAAAATTATAAGGTAGAAGTTATAGGGAGATATAATTCCAGATGTATAAACAACCTTATTCACTTTATAGTTCTCAAGTTACAATTTTTCCAAATTTCATAAAAGAAACTTTATCTCTAATTCCTTAAATGAAGGGATGACATCATGCTTACCCACAGTGGCCAAGTTCCTGACGGTTTCCCTCATCACATCTCTGTAGAGTCTCTTCTGGTAAGGATCCAGCAGAGCCCACTCTTCAAAGGTGAACTTCACAGCCACATCCTCAAAGGCCACTGAGTGCTAAGACATCCCACAAATTGGCAAAAGAAGATGGTGAGACTGGCAGCACTGGAGCTATACCCTCAAACCCTAAAATGTTCGCATACAACTACACGGTCTACAAACAATTACTGAATCATTTGATGACCAGACACCAAATCTCACTTTGTCATAAATTTAGCAGTAAAGAACACACAGAAATGACTTTTACATTCTTACCTCTACGTGTCATATTGCCATTTAATCATAGGTACCAAGTCACCTTTGTGTGTGTGTGTGTGTGTGTGTGTGTGTGTGTGTGTTTTGAGACAAGATCTCACTATGTAGTTCAGGCCAGCCTTGAAGTTACTACATAGTCCATACTGGCCTTGAACTCACAGTAATCCTCTTGCTCAGCCTCCCAAGTGGATTACAGGTGTGAACCACCACGCCAGGCTCAATTCACCTTTCAAAATGAGAGAAATGATATTCAAAGCAATAAAAGCGATATAACTTAGCTCCTGTGAGACAAACTCATTTGGACTTTATCATGTACTCTATCAATTCATATTTTGTGATACACAGAGCAAAATTTAGATGTGGGTTTTAATGAATCAATACATCCTGAAAACTACTCCCATCACCAGATATAAAAGGATAGGCGTCCTAGGGCAGTAAAATAGGTAATAAGAACTAGATTTTTTCTGTGGATGGACACTTTATTAATAAACAGGCCTTCTTAATTGTGGCATTTTTATATAATGGAATATTATTCAGCTATAAAGAAAGACAGTTTTGGGGACTTTGTAGGAAAATGGTCAAAACTGGTGTCCATACTCATAAGTGAAATAAATCAGCGATAACATGTGCAGGCAACGTATTGTATCTCTGGTGTAAGAACCTGAGGGTGGGAATATAAACTAAGAGACATGAAGGAAATCTGTTCAAAAACAAAGAACAGATGGGACGAGGGAAAGGAGAAAAGAAAGAGGCAAAAATGTATGTATGTATATATGTATATACATATGTGCAGGAGGGCTAACATGGTTCTACTAGTGTATTATATCAATTAATGCTAAGGAATAATTGATGACGGGTTATTCGATCAGTCTTGTATGTCTGTATGTGTTATCCTGAGCACACACTTCGAAGATATCAATATGCGAAGCAGCAACTATTGTTGGCTTTTTATTTTATTTCATTTTAATTTTTAATTTTTGTCTTTTGCTTTGTTTTTTGTGTTTTTCTGTTGTTGAGATGATTAATTGTTTGACCAATTTCGCATGACTATATCTGTGTTCATGTACATACACTTTGAAGATATCAATAGGTAAAGCAATAACCATTGTTGAGTCCATGTCACCTTGTCTGTAAATCAGCTTTGATTGTACTATTTCTTATGCTAATTTGTGTTGGTTTGTTAATATGTTTTTGTGCTTTTATTTTTTAAACTTAAAAAAAAAGAACTAGATTTTTTGGAGATATTACATGGCATTAGAAGTACTCAGGTGTGAGTACTGTGATGCACATCAAAAATTCCAGCTAGTTGGGAGGCTGTTACAGCAGAATTACAAGTTTGAGATCAGCAAGGGCAATAAAATTAAGGATTTGAGATGTCGTCTACTAACAGTGCTTACCTACTATGTAGTCCAGGCTTAAGTTCCTGGAAACCCACCCTGAAATAGACCCACTAGAATAAAAACAGTTATCTGTGACTTTTGATGCAGTTGGTAATGTTACTGCTTGTCATATGAAACCCTGGAGGTCAGTCTCCTGGACATGGATTGATTGATTGATTGCCTGAGTATTTATGGTACTAGGGATTGAATGCACACTGTCTTCCAGTATTCTACCTCTTTGAAACTGTATTAGTTACTTTTCTTGTTGCTGAGACAAAATAAACAAAAGCAAAAGCTCAAAGATGAAAAGTTTATTTGGCTCACAGTTCATAGTTGGGTAGCTCCAAAGCAGGGTGGCAGGCAGAGGACAAATAGTTCATGGCAGGTAGAAGATGGAAGGCAGCATGGCAACAAGCTACCAAGAACCACACTAGCCCTTTTTCTGTCCCTTATATTTTATCTAGGTTACCTGCCCCTGGGATGAATGACACTCACACCTAAACCAATGGGACTAGCATAGTAAGCACACAACTTTGATCTCAGGCATCATGCACTTAATCTCAGCAGCACACACTCCAGAAACAGCAATCTCTGAAAAACCTTACCTATGAGTAGATGTCTACTGGAGATAAATTAAAGGTAAAAAAGTAAAAAGTAAGCTGTCATACCCAAAGCCTATTGTCCCACCTATGTGGGAGGTTGAGGAGGAAAGATGACATGTCTCCAAGGATGTAAGACCAGCTAGGGGCCATTTGGAGAGATGAAGCTCAAAGAAAAAAGTGACAGGACACAAATTAAGGGTTTGTATGTGTGTCTCAATTGTATTACTAGCACACAGAAGCCCTGGAGTCAATTCTTTGCACTAAAAAGGGAGATGGAGTTTGATGGATGGAGAGGTATGTCAGCTTTTTTATTTTTGAGATAAGGTCTGAGTTAGGGTTAGACTTAGGCTGACCTTCAACTCACGGAGATCTTTCTGCTTCAAATGATACTATATGTAGTAATCACTATACCTGGCTCTGGAGGAGTATCAGGCATGTCTCTGAAATATGACAATGAGGAAGGTCTTGTCCCTACCCCTTCTTATTCCACACTGTCCCCACAGTGTTCTCCTGCTCTGCTTTGCAGCCTCCATGAACTAAGCAGCTTTGCCATGTCATGCCTTTCTGCCATGATGTCCCTTCCTTGGAATTAATCAGAGACTGAGTCTTACAAAATCATAAGCAAATGTAAAGCTCTCTTCCTTGAAGACGTGAGTATGGCATACTGTGTCCTAGTAGGACGAAAGTGAGCCAAAATAAAGAGCTGTACAGCAGGGGCAACTGAGTGCAAGGTCTATACTTCAGCTCTTGCTTTCTATTTTTTTTTCCTGATACTGAGAATAAAACCCAGGACATTCACACCCAACAACATCCCTGACCTTTTGATTGTGAACTTATTAAGCTCATAAGTTAAAAGTGCTCAGCTCAAACCTGCAGTTCCCCTCCCTCAGCCTGCCACAGTGCTAGGATCACAGATGTGTACCACACTAGGCTCCTGGCTTGTGCTTGCATGATGAAGCAAAACAAGTGACTCACGAAATTATCTAACAGTTATTTAGAATTGGATGTAGCAAAAGTCCTGCAGTGGAACAGTGTATGTTGACAAGGAATTGTCTGACCTTAGATTTTCATCTTTTGTATACTTTTAAGAAGTTTTCTGGCATTGTTTGTTATTACTAGAAATTTTAAACCCACACTCTGCTTTTGATAACATCTTTCTTTCATCAACTTACTTTTTAAAAATTATTTTT
Source organism: Dinomys branickii (assembly GCA_004027595.1). Classification (NCBI taxonomy): domain Eukaryota; kingdom Metazoa; phylum Chordata; class Mammalia; order Rodentia; family Dinomyidae; genus Dinomys; species Dinomys branickii. The sequence goes on along the minus strand of PVLD010026717.1, from coordinate 10,113 downwards.
TGTGCAAATTTTCTTAGGAATAATCTTCAAAAAAGTATGTTATATAAACCACAAATATAAGGTTTTTTTTTATTTTGTGGAAAAAATAAAACAAAATTTCATAACAAAATAATAGAATAGCAATAGTTAATACACTGCCTATGGTTGTCTTTAGATACTCAAGAGTACAAGATGTGGGCATTACAAAGTTCTCCAATTGGTATTAGCACAAAATTTCCTTTTCAATAAACTAAGAGAAATTAGTATAACTAATGCAAACCACAAAATAAATTTTCACTAAAATCACCAATGGCATCGTTATTTGTCCTTCCTAACAATGTGGGATATTACTCAGAACAGATGTCAAGCACTAAGCTTTGAAATCAAGCCCTTAATGTACCAAAAGTTGGGGGGATGCACATTTCCCTTTCATACCTTTCATTTTATTTAAACTGGGAGCTCATGGCTGGAAATGTAGTTTGGTGCTATAGTACTTGCCTGGCACAAGACAGTGCTTTAAAAAGCTGAGCGTGATGATACACGCCGGTAACCGCAGCACTTGGGAGGCTGTGGCATAAGGATCCTTGAGAGTTTGAGACCAACCTGGGCTACAAAGGGAGCTCAAGGCCAGCCTGAACTGCATAGTGAGTCCCTGTCTCAAAAAGACCAACTCTCCCCCAAAACAAAAGACAGTGCTTTTCTAAAATACTATTTTAAAAATTTGAAAAGTGCACGTGAGAACATACTAAAACACATAGATCTCACAGTTTCAGGTTCTCTGTCCTTAAAAGAATGAAATTTCTACTTGGCCTGGAATTATTACGGTTTCTGGCCCTGCATCTCACAATTCACTCACCTGTTCCCCCACGCAACCGCAAACTGCACAAGATCACACCTGAATAAAGTGCCAAGTGCTAAAGGACACTAAAATAACACTGGGAATATTTAATAGCAGTCCGAGGAAAAACTCCAGACATCCTCCGAAGTCAGACGCGGCCTGCCTGGCTCTACGCAGGAGCAAAGCCACGCGAGGCCGACCCGGCTGCAGAAGGACCCGCCCGGGAAGCACAGGGCTCAGTGCAGCGCCGGGACCGCGCTAGTCCTCAGGGCGCAGAGCCGGCCCGGCACGCGCCTCCGCGGGCGCTCGCGCTCCCGACCCCTGCGGATCCTCACGCGCGGGAACCCACGCGCGCCAGTGTCGCCACCGCCCGCCGCCCGCACAGGCTGGGGACGCGCGCTGCGGCGGAGCTGCCCAGGGGGGGCTCCGGTACGGCCCGCATCGCCGCGCAGACAGGACCAGATGCCGGTGTAGGCCCAGCGCAGCCGGAGAGGACCAGGATGAGCACAACCCCGCCGCGACCGCGGACCACCGACCGTGGAGCGGACAAGGAGGCCGGGTCCGTCACGCGGCTCAGCAGTGCCCACAGCCGAGCTTCTCGCGCCGCCAAAGCCCCCCACTCACCACTGCCATCTTCCCGCTCCTGACCTCTCGCAGTTTTTCGGAGGAACCCTCAGCACCTGGGCTGATAGCGCGACAAAGCGCGACAGCAGAAGGACCACAGAAAACCCAACATCCCCGGGGATCAGAAAGTACGTCACATTCACAGCGCCTGCGCAGTGAGTCTGCTTAGCCCCCCCCCCCGAAGATGCTGAATGGACAGTTCAGTAGCCCCGCCCCTTTGGCTCTGAATGACAGCAGAACGGGCAGGCAAACGGTCAGCGAGAAATGGCTTCTGCTCTGGCTTCTACGTTTCAGGACACTTGAATTTCAACGGGAGTCACGCCCTTCCACCTCACCCCACTGCCATGACTGCATGTGAAAACACGAGTGCATTTGTGCTGGTGAGTGTGCTTGTGAGTGCGCGTGTGTGTGCGTGTAAGTGTGGGTGTCTGAGCGCCAACAGTCACAGTGACCAAAGGCTCCCGTACCTCAGCTCCACCCTCAGCCTCCGAGGACATTTTTAATTTTTTTTTCCTGTAGAGCTAAGTATCCCTTTTGTGTGAAACTAATTTCTAGAACTTTGCAAAACCAGAAAGATCTTTTAAGAAGCTGCCCATAGAGACCATACTCATAAGTGAAATAAATCAGATCTGCGTGTGTAAACATGGTATTGTCTCCCTAGTGTAAGACACTGAAAGAGAAAATAAAATCCAAAAGACACAATAGATATTGTGAAAGGGAAAGAAACTACTCAGAAGGAAAGAACAACTGGGATGGGGAAAGGAGAAAAGAAAGAAGGGGGAGAAATTTATATATATATTATATATAAACTTATACAGTATATATATATATATATATATATATATATATATATATATATATAAGATAGCTAAGGTAATTGTACTACTAATCTTTATTGGTTTACCAGTTAATTCCTAATTGTTCAATTTTGCATGCCTGTATCTGGTAATCTAAACAAATACTTTGAAGATAACAATATGCAATATAGCAACCGTTGTTAATTTCCTATCATCTTGTGTTCGAATTCTGTATCTTTTTATAATTTGTTTTTAAAATTCTCTTTAAAATAAAAAAAAATAAAAGAAGCTGCCCATTCCTGGTGGGAGAGATGTAGCTCTGTGCGGTAGAATTCTAGCCTAGAAAGCTTGAAGTTCTAGATTCAGTCCCATTTCAGTATAGCAGAAGCCTTTCTGTTGTGAATTCTGCTCAACTTCTTGCATGAAGTTTTTCTTCCTACCTCTGAATTTGACTCTTGTGCTTCATATAAGCAAAATGATACTGTACTTAAACTTTTCTGTCTGGCTTATTTAACTTATCACACTGTCCTCTCAAACTGCAAATGTCACAAACATTCTTTTTCTTAAGGCTGAGAATTAAACACAGGGCCTTGCTCATGCAAGACAACAGTTCTGCCACTACTGAGCAACGTCATCAGCCTGGGTTTACTTTTTTATTTCCATACAAATCATCCCAAACTGGTATAGTAATGCCTCAAACTTGGAATCTTCCTGCTTCTGTCTGTTGAGATGATTATGGGTATCTGCCACAATGCCTGCAAAGATATAGTAAAACCTTAATTTGTGAGCATAATTCATACCAGAATCATGCTTGAAATCCAAAGCACTGCATGTAGCAGTCTAAATTTTGGTCCAGGTGGAAATTTTCTCCACCAGATAATTTAGTACAGAATGTTTAAATTCAGCATCAAAGTCTAAAGATGATGGCCAACTGTAGAAAAAGTGTTTGTCAAAATGAAATATGCATGGCCTATAGTGAAATCCCCACGTTGTCTTTCTTTTCTTCCTCCTGACTTTTGAGGGAAATCTTTCATCTTTTCTCCATTTAATATGATATCAGCAATCGTTTTGTCAAAATGGCTTTTGTTAGACTAATATAAAGTTCTTCTATACTCATTTTATTTAGAGTTTTTATCGTGAATGAATGCTGGATTTTGTCAATGCTTATTTTTCTGCATGGATTGATATGATCATTTCAATTTTATCTTGTTTCTTTTTATGTGGTGTATCACATTTATTGGTTTGTACATGTTGAGCCAACCTTACTTCTTTGGAATGAAGACTATTTGATCATGATCTGTTATATGTTTAATGATTTGTTGCATTCTGTTTGCCAGAATATTGTTGGGTTTTTTTCTCAATGCTTATTAAATAGAATGGCCTATAGATTTCTTTTTTAGTTAGGTTCTTCTCTGGTTTTGGAATGAAGACAATGCTAACTTGAATGACTGAGAAAGTATTACTTCCTTTTCAGTTCCATTAAAGAAATTGAAATTGAGGAGTATTGGTGTTGTTATTCCCCCCTGGACTGTTCAAGGCTTTCATACCTTTATTTAGTTTAGATAATTCATATATGTCTAGAAATCTGTTCGTTTTTTACAGATTACCCATTTGTTGGAGTACAGATTTTAAAACTTGTTACTAATCATCTTGTGGATTTGGGTGGTGTCTGTGGTAATTTTATGTTTTTCACTTCTAATTGCATTGATGTTCATCTATCTTTTCATAAGTTTTGCTAAGGGATTTTATATTTTATTTTTTTTAAAGAATCACTTTTTAAATTTATTTATCTTTTATATTTTAAGTCTTGGTTTTATTAATTTCCACTTTAATCATTAGCATTTCCTTCCTTATACTTGATTTGAATTTAGTTGTTACTGTTAAGCCTTTGAGGTGCATCATTAGATTATTTATTTGGCTTTTCTGTTTCTATAATGTAAGTCTTCCCGGAATTAAATATTATGGAACAGAACCTCAACCATTAAGCAAAAGATGGCATATAATAACATTAATTTAATTCTATTAAAATGGATTAATAATTAACTTGGCAAGATGCAAACATAAAATAATAGAATTATGCATTTCTTGAATGCTCTGATCAATAGCAGATGACAAGTTACTAATGTTGAATGAATTAGGAATTCAGTGTACCCATGTATTTAATTCATGGCAAGGTTGTATTTTAATTATTTTCAAAAGCTATAGTAGTTAAATTAAAGCTAGCATAAATGAATTACATATATATATATATATAAAAGAGAGAGAGAGAGAGAAAGAGAGAGCTGTGAAGTTGGTCTCCTAGCTTGCACATCCTCTAAAAACTCATAGGCATTAAAACCTTCAGTGTAAGTATAAATAACGTTCAGATATTTCAGAAGAAAAATGGGCATACATCATAGAACGTTCATGCTGGGGCAAAGGCAAGAAACTCAAAAATAATATTGAAAAGCTTTAGTAAATGAAATTTAAAACTTTGTAGCCAAAATAGCACTCCATTAGGTAATAGGAAAACAACAGGTGGGAAAATTCTGTTTAATTAATTAAATGCCAATAACTGCAGAAAACATGCATTGATAACAATGTGTAAATCAAAACAGTCCTGTATCTCTAAAACAAGAAAAGCCCTCACTTCGCCATGTGTTCTACCACAGGTAATGCACTGTTTTTCTTTTCTGTTCCTTGGACATATGTTGTATTCATGCTGAAATCACCTGAAGCCTCTCATTCATTTTCTAATTGAGCTTCCATTTCCATTGCTAATTGTCAACAATGACACTTGTACTGTGGAGCTCAATATCCCCATACTGCTTGCCATGGTGAAAAAAACGCATGAATGAATTAACCAAAGAAGCATGTAAACAACCACACAAATCTCTCGGCTCTGGGCCAGTCTGGGTATGTAACTCTTGGTTTATCTTAGGTACAAGAATTTAGCTTTCATTTCCTTGCTCTGTAGCACCTGCCTAATACTAGGAGTAGCCTGGATGCATTTTACAATGGAAGGTCCCAGTGTAGAAGCCCAAACTCCTTCCTCAATGGTTAATGACAGAAGTTGAAGCTATGCTGCCAGACAAGAAAACAAGAAAAAGTCAAGCAACAGCTACCAATCCAGATGCAGGGATCAAAACTAAATGACCACATATCTTCCAGAGCAAGGTTTCACACTGTGGGCACTAATGGGAAGGAGATATTCACAACATAGCATGTCTGCCCATTAGGCATATTTCCCTCTTGTCAGTCCACTTCTGAGCATTCAGTTCTCTGTGGGATGTTGTTCTACATGGAAAAAATTTTTTTTCTTGGTGTTTTTCTGCTCTTAACAAATCAGGAAAAATGTGAAGTGATGAATCTTTAGTTTGTCTTTCCCATGAGTTCTAAATTCTTCCAGACATTTAAACTGTTACTACATAATCCGATCCCTGAGCTAATATTTTTATTGAAGTTTGGCACTGAGAAACTGGTAACAAGGTCCCTTGGCTCCTAAACTCTACATTTGTGTTGAAGACACAATTCCTGATATTTCCAGAAAACTGACAATGATTCTTTTCAGCAATGGGGAATATACTGAAACCCTTTAATAAAGAACCATAAGTATTGTAGTGCTTGGTTTCATGTTGTTTTTTCAAATAGATTTTAAAACTCAAAAGTACTGTCATTTATTCAAACACTTCTAAATATTTCATGATTCAAAGAGACATGTTCATATATTTTATGAATGTTTCCCTGAGGTTAGCAATTTAGAAGAATTTGCTTTCAGTTTTTAGAAAAGTTCATTCTTTGTGGTCTATACAGCAATGAACCTCACTATATATTTTTTAAAACAGGGCTCAGATTGGTTAAGTGATCTGCATAATTTTGTCCACTGAGGGTTAAAATCTCAACATATAAATTTCATAAGAAGCAGAATTATTCAGTCTATAACAGAATGGTAAGGAATGGGGACATAGCACATGTGCCTGGAACACAGTGGGTTCTAAATAGATGTATTTGCTGAATGAATGAAAACATACATTAGTTAGATGGGACAGTTGGTGTGAGATATCATTTGGAAACATTGGTGAAATAGGTTAGGCTTGTGAAAAGTGGAAAGCTATAGAGTCTTGTGTGAGCCAGTATTAGGAAGACAAAGGGTCTGCGCTGAAAGACTGAAAAGTCTCTGCTGAAAGCATAGTGATGGATGACCAAAGGCAATGGCAAAGACTGGCACTCCTCTGAAAAAAAAAAAAAACTTAACAGAACAAAAAAACAAACAGAAATGAGACTTCCTTTTTTTCCTTCTTATTTCATTCACTCTACAAGCCCATGAGCTGGTGTCAGCCACACCCAGGGTGGGTGTTTCCTCTTCAGTAAGCCAGTCATCCAGACACTCCCAGAACTGTGCTATACCAATCTGCTGAGATTTTCTTATTCAAGTTGATATCACAACTATCACATTTGAGAGTTTCTTCATAAAATAAATTACATGTTAATTTTGAGTTTCTGATTTATTTACATTACTGTTATAATCTTAAACTTCCAAATATTTTCTTTCAAGGGACATGATTTCATTCATATTTATGTCTGAATAATATTCCATTGTGTATATGTGTCACATTTTTTATCCATTCATTCGTGGTTGAACTATACTGGCTGCTCCAAGAAGAGTGCTGTTATAAATATGGATTTGCACTTGTCACTCTTATGAACTATTTGTTTCTTTTCAGAATACATCCCAAAAAGGTCTAGAATGTCTATTGCTAGTGTTTTGAAGAATCACCGTATGCATTTTAATAGTGCTTTACTTGACTTTTTCACTATCACCATTGTTTCTGGAGTAAGAATCAGTGTAGTTTTAATTTGTGTTTGCTAATGGCCAGTAGGGTTGAACATTTTCATGTATTTATTGGCTATTATTATTTATTTTTCTGAGAAATGTATATTCATTTCAGTTGCACCCTTTTTGATGTGTCTATTATTTTGGGGGTATCTAATTTTTTGGAGTTCTTTATATATTCTACATATTAGTCCTCTGAGGAATAGCTGCAAAATATTTTTCTGGTCAGTCTTTGGGGTAAGAGCAACTTTCTACATTGTTGGTGGAAATGTAAATGCTCCAGTGATCTTGATGCACAGCCAATCACTATCTACAGCTTTGGCCCACTGGCCCACCTCCTAGCTATGAGCTAAACCCAGAAGTTCCAAAGTCCACCTCCCAGCACTTACCTTGTTTATTTGTTCATTCATGCATTTGTCTTTTACTTTTTTCTCCTTTCTCTCTCTCTCTCTATCTACTGAGATAGAACACAGGATCCTATACATCAGGCAAGTCCCAGTCCCCTGGATCCGTCTTTACTCCCTACATGTTCAAAGCTACACCAACAATTCCTGGGGTGGTATTTTGGAGTGGATGTGGCCACAAATTAGATATCCCAGGTTCTGGCATTGGCGTGAAAGAATTTATCATTCCTGCAGATACGAGAGGGTGAAAATCAAGGTGCCCAGGCAGTGGGTCAGCCACACCAGGTCATCTGCCAGAGCGTGGGCCTGGGCTGTGGGTATTTCTCCAGCCAACTGGTGCAGAGTAGAGATGGTGCAAGAACATGAGAAGACCATTGTGGCTCGCCTCCATGCCCTTGCCTGGACTCTACTGTCACCCCTAGCCCTGCAGTTGCTTCCTTCATTACCTCAGGGCTCCGGCTCCCTTCCTGTCCCTGGGATAGCAGCCAAAGCTCTTGTCCACTCTCTTCCACCAACCTGGCCTCACAGTGTGCGGAGCTCCACCCACCCTGTTGCTCAGCCAATCACAGCCTGCCTAAGCTGAAAATCCATCTCCTAGCAACAGTCCAAACCAGCAGGCACAGCCTCCTGCACCTCACCCTATTCATTCATTCATTGACTTTATTTTATTTTATTTATTTATTTATTTATTTTTTTGTGGTACTGGGGATCGAACTCAGGACCCTGCTCTTGCTAGGCAAGCGCTTATTCCACTGAGCTATATCCCCAGCCTGACTTTATTTTATTTTAAATAAAGTCAGAAGAATTCGTGTTTTAGTTTTCCTTTACTAAGACTCAAAGTGGACATGATCTGAGATACAGGAAAAGATGACAGAATTGTGTTTCTATCAAGAGATAAAGAGATTATGAATTTAAAGGAATTAAAATTATCCCATGCATATTATTCAACCATAGTGCAATGAAATTGACTAGTATAGACAAAATACATTTCAAAAACTCCATAAACACATGGAAATTAAATAATATCCTGCTGAACAACCAATGGGAGACAGAATAAATTAATGAAGAAATTACACTATTTACAATCAAATGAATATGCAGATACAACATACTGGAACATGTGGGATGCAATGAAAGCAGTCCTCAGAGGGAAATTTATAGCAATGGATTCCCACATCAGGAAAAGAGAATGAACACAAATAAACAGCCTTATTCTGCATCTCAAGCTTCTAGAAAAAGAAGAGCAAGTCAAACCCAATGGCCAAAGAAGGGAGGAAATTGTAAAGATCAGAGCAAAATTAATGCAATGTCGGCTAAGAAAACAATACAAAGAATTAATGGATCAAAGAGTTGGTTCTTTGAAAAAATAAATATAATTGATAAATCCCTAACCAATCCTATCAAAAATTGAAAGAAAAACTCAAATCTATGCAATAAGGAATGAAAAGAATGAAATCACTACAGACCCTGTGGAAATTCAGAAGATCATCAGTACATACTTAGAAAATCTTTACGCTCATAGGATGGAAAACATAGAAGAAGTGAACAGATTCCTAGATATATGCAAATTACAAAAGCTAAATCAAGATATAAATATCCTAATAAGCCAATATCAGTCAACAAAATTGAAAACGTAATAAAGCATTTATCAACAAAGAAAAGCTCAGGTCCTCATGGATTCACAACTGAATTCTACAAGAAATTTAGAGAAGATTTAATGTCAGTTCTTTTTAGACTCTTTAATGAAATATAAAAGGAAACAATTCTCCCTAACTCATTCCTGAAGGCAAGTATTACCATGATGCCAAAACCAGAGATAGCCCCCCCAAATATATATATATATATATATGTTACCAGTCTCACCAATGAACATGCAAAAATTCTCAGTAAAATACTAGCTGATAGAATGCAGCAAATCATCAAGAAGATAATACACCATGACCAAGTATGACTCATTTCTGGAATACAGGGATGGTTTAATATACAGAAATAAATCAATGTAATACACCATATCAACAGAGCCAAAGACAAAACCACGTGATTATCTCAATAGATGCACACTAATCTTTTGGTGAAGTCCAGCACTTATTCATGAGAAAAAATCCTACATAAAATTGGAATCAATAGATTTTACCTCAATCTGATAAAAGTCATCTATGAGAAACCAATAGCCAACATCATACTAAATGGACAAAAAATGAAAGTTTTCACTTTAAAATCAGGAACAAGGCAAGGATGTCCATTGTCACCACTCCTATTTAACATAGTTATTGAAATATTAGTGAGAGCAATTAGACAAAAGAGAGAAATAAATACCGATGGGAAAGGAAGAAGCAAAATTATCATCATTTGTAGATGACATGATACTTTACATGGAAGTCCCCAAAAGCTCCACCAAAGACTCCTAGAACTAAATGCATTTTGATGAGGTTTTTTCTAATACATTTACTCAAGCTTGTATTTTTTTTTTTTTTTTTATTATTTTAGAAACATAAAAGTACAAAAACATATTGACAAACAGACACCCATTATCATAGAAAATAGTACAATCACAACTAATCTATAGACAAGGTGATATGGTCTCAACAGTAGTTGTTGCTTTATCCATTGATATCTTCGAATTGTAGATGTATGGACCCATATACAGACATGCAAATT